>JAYJMH010089303.1:0-31798 GCA_036873815.1 Phacellophora camtschatica | reverse complement strand
CCTTTTGCCTTTGCCTGGAATTACAGAGAGTTAGCAGCTCTCCTCACATTTTCGCAGCAAGTATGACCTTGGTGGGACGACGTCGTAACGTATGACGTCGTAAAATCAGAGAACGAAGTGTAACAAGTTTACCTGCTCACCACAGTTACAGCCAATTGCAGCAATAATTTATGTTCAATTCATTCTCTTTTGAAAAATAAATCGTGCCCGATATAAAATGCTTTGTTCTTTCTTTGTCCACCTTCGCATGCAACTTCTCTTATTTGCTTTCATAATCATACGAAAATCAGTGTCGTCATGGCTACACTTACTACGTGAGATCGTGGTATTCGTTCAATTTTTAAGATTCTTTATTTGTATTTACACTCTTACGTAGTGATTCTATGGTAGGGCCAAAACGAATAGAGTTAACAGTGGGTTTTTAAGACACAGCTTGCACCAAACTAAACAAGCTATATAATTCTACATAAATTCAAATAACAATACGACTAAACTTATGTTTCAAAGTATTATAAAAATCACAAAATTCATAAATTAAAAATGTTATTTGAGAAATTGGAAAATAATTTGCTGAACATAATCTTGACATATATATTGTTAAACATTTTTCGTAACCATTCTTTTGATTCGCTTAAAACATAACATTACTCTTCACATTAAACTCAAAAAATATTGTCAATATGTTAATTGCATTACTTACAAATTGGTCTTTTGGTTTTAACAGTTCAGTTTGAACGTATACATCTTGCTGTAAATTGTTGTTGTTGTTGTTGTTGTTGTTGGTGTCTTTTTTGTTGGCTTTATTCTAAAATGTAAATACAAGTTTAGCCTTGACACAAGTTACTCTTTCCTTTATTCCTTCTTTCCTACATTCTTTGACAAATTAGATTCCGCGCCTCGTAATCGGAATTCGAACTTTGAGCAATGACAAATTTGAACTCCGATAATAGAACCATTAATACCTCGTTTCAATCTGTCCCAAAAATATTTATTACGTTCATCGTAGTTATTCAAGGCTTTACTACAGCTCATAAAAATTAAGATAATTTCTTATTAAGATTTTTCGCCTCTCGATCGTAATTCGAACTTGGAACAATGACAAATTCGAAAATCTATCATAGAATTCTTAAAGCTTTGTTTCAATCTATTAGGCTGGCGACACCAGTCACTTTGTAAACAATTTGATAATCTGTTAATCAAACAGGAAAAACGTTGGCCCTCTTTTCAGGAAAAATGCCAAGTCAGGAAACATTATTCTCAATTGTTTAGCTTAGCCTCGTTTCAAGAAATGTTTTAGTTAACTAATCAAATCACTCTAATTTTAGCTTCTGCAATTTAATTGATGCGACAAAAATACCAAGTCCAGAATTTGTGCCCTAATATTACCAGCCTAATTGGATGTTACTTTGGTCACTAAATCAAATCTGTCAAAGGACACAGGGAAACAAGGACTCGTAGAATAAATCTATCCACCTTGTCGAGCTAAGGCTGCCATTATTGAAATTTGTCAAAATGTTGAGATATTGCGTTTTTGAATTTTGAATTTTATTCTAAATACAAAACGTTCGTCTTAGAGCCAATTTGTGCATAGTTGTGCATAGCACAAACTTAAAGATTTTGTATGCAATATCTTAACGGAAGCATTAGCTCGGAAAGTTGGATTATAGTTAATCATAACGCAACGCAGTTGAAAACAAATTTAAAAATAGCAACGTAAAAAGAGGTCCATAGGAAATTTCTATTAAGATCAAGAAAAATTGACTTCCTGGCCATTAAGATATTTCTTTCTAATTTACGAAAAGTAGAACTTAAATTTAATTCTGGTTAAAACTGAAAATTGATTAAGACTAAAAAAATTTACATATAAAAACAAAAATATTAAAATATTCCAAAAATATAGTTTATCATTATTTTGGCATTACTAGTTTATTTACAAAGAATTTTATATTTATTTGCTGACTATTGCCACACGTGACAATCTTTACTTTTAGGTTTATTAATTTTATCTAACCTTTCAATTTATATGGTAGGAACCACACCCTTAAGCTGATTAAAGTTCCTGAGGTTAGCCTATATTTTCCTAAAATTACAAAATGTTCTGAATAATTATTTCGCTTGGTATGGTACATGTTATTTGATAACAATTTGTTTCGAATTGTTGGTACTAGCACCAACATACCTCTAATTCTTTTCTGTGCTCTTCAACTAATTTCATTATCGTTCTTCGATGATTATCTTCACTTTTTTTCACTACAAAAAAGCATAGCGTTCTTAAAGTTGCAAAAGAGCATCAACTTATATTTATGTAAACACTGTACATACAATACGTTAAGCCAAACTTGTATATTATGTATATATTTTGAAAGGATTGACGGAGAAAAGATTCAACTTTATTTTCGATTTTTCGATGCCTAAAGGTGGTCGCACCCACCTTTTTCGTATCGCATATTCTAATTTTGTCCCTCGGACGTCGCTTTCAAAATAATTTGATGTTTTTGGCCCTACCGGTTCCGAGGTACAAGCCACCAAACGGGTGAACTTTATTTTGAGACACCCGGTAGTATAATGAAAAATCGGGAGCAGAACCGTGGGGGTAGAGCGACATTCCTCCATGCATCAGAAAACTTAGGTATAATCAGGGCTGTCGAGAGCCAGCTCGGGCCCCGGATCGATTTGATGACGGGGGAAATTGTTGCGACCACGCCCATAGGGTTCCCGGAAAATAGGGGGAACGCCCCTTTATAGAAGAATGATATGAAAAATTTGCTTAGACATCCATCTTCTAATTTGAAGTTCAGATCTTGCAAAAAACAATGCTTAAAGCAATATACATGTTATGTCAATGAAATATAAAATTATCAACACCCAAAACAATGGCTTTAGGCGCTTTCAATCATTAACTGTCTTTTTAAAGGGCCCAAGCAAGCACCTTTGTGGGGCTGTACACCAATAATCAATATTTAAATACAACATTTTTATGTGCTTCTTCGGGGCACAGCAAGTAATAATCAACAGTTGGGTACAAACGTTTTACGGGCCCCCTCCGGCCCCGGGCCTAGGACCTTTTACCCCTCTACCCCCTTCTCGACGCTCCTAGGTATAATTGGCAGATTTAATTTTTCACTTATCAGCAAGTTGCCAATCCTCCCAAGGACAAACAGCAATTACATCCCTAAAACCCCCAAAAATATATCATCATCGTCCTTGATAAAATCGATATTAAACAGAATAAAGCCAAAAATCTCAAATCATCTGTCATAAAATGTAAGAAAATATGAAAACTTACAATCGCCTTCGCTGCTAGAGTTAGAGATATACGATCGTCTGATGGATGTGCTCTAAAATTGTGAAAAAAGAATAAAATATCTGCAGTGTTTCTTTAAAATGCTTCACTCGAATAAAAATTTATCAACTATTTCAACTCAGGAAAAGGTCACGTGGTCATTGCTAAACAACTTAAAACTTCATATTTTTAGAGGATAAGTTATTTCAGAGACTTTAATACAAGTTTATGTTTTGAATCAAGATGCTTTTGGTTTGCATGTGCTACCCCCTGTAAAATAAAATTTAGGAAAAAGCCACGTGGTCATTGCTAAACAACTTAAATTTTCATTATTTTTCGAGAGTTGGTTTGCAAGTGCTACCCCCTGCGAAATAAAACTGAGATTAGATTTTCCTGCTCATTGAAAATAAATCCGGGCAAATGGTTAGAGCCTCTTTTGCACTCGACAGTAGATTCCCGCTATCAAGAAACTGCAAATTAATAAACTTATGCTCAAAATCCCCCCAAATGATACCTCCCCCCCAAATATTAACCTGTTCGATCTAGTCAGTAAGATAGAGAATTTGGTCGGTATAAATTTGATTATCATGTTCAATTTGAAATGCTGTGCATGTAGCTTATTAGGTCTTAACAGACTTATTGTTTTCATATTCGAGATCCAATCTGTCGCATTGAAGTTGGTGTTATCTTTAGAAATTAATATTTTGCCACACTTCAAATTTAGATTATATTAAGAACATATCAACAGGCTGAAATTGTAGAGAAAATTCATTTAAAAAAACAGATTTGCATTGAAATGAATAAGTATTGTATGACTTAAAATAGGTGTAACTCTCAAACGGAGAGCGTTTCCCGCTAAAGAAAAGAGCTTGGTCCAAAACATTTCCAGGGTCCTCCCTTGAGGGACTAATTTACTTTGCAGGTAAGGTCCTACATACACCCCCAAGAAATGTTCCTGGAACAGACGCTGTGTGTTCACACTACAACGTTGCAAAAATCTCTTTGCTCTGCAGGTGGTATAAAAATTACAACACACTGATTGGCAACACTCCAATAGCAATCCAGCATAGTGTAAGGATCATTCAAATACTCACCCTAGAACGTCGCAAATCCTGTTTTGACTTTTTGAAAACCATGTCATCGAACGTTTTTAATCGATCAGCAGATAATTCTTTGAAATTTAACATACTTCTAGAGGGTCCCGACAAAGTTCTCGGTCGTATCCTATCCAACGAATTGATATTCGGCAAAATAACATTAACTTTGTCCTCTGGGCTTTCACTTTTCTGCGTTGACTTTCTCCGTCGATACTGAAAATTTCCTACAAAAAAACTCAGCTTTTCAGTGGATTTGATTATAACGGCATCCAAAGTGATACATAAGACTTACTACAATCGTCGTAGTTATGCAAGGTTATACAATGGAAAGAAACTATTTTCCCTTTTTAATTTTGTCTTTGAATTTCATTTGATTAGGCTGTTTTGTAAACTAGAACCGTTGCTAAAAATCACAAAACATAACAAAAACGTGTCTAACGTTTGGTTAATACGTACCGCGCTTTTTTTCTTTTTTTATAATAAAGTAAAATTAACAACATTAATAAAAGCTAATTAAAACCAACTGATAGAAACCTGAGTAAAAGAACCTACAAATATAAGAAACTTCAGGTTAGAATTTTGCATGAAGTTGATGGGGCAATTTGTAAAAGGTTTTAGGAGAATTTCTAAATGTCCAATTTTGCAGTTATTTAGTTAACTTAAATATTTCTTCTATCTCCCAGCTTTGTTCATAGGGTGTCAAATAAGAACCTTTGCCAGGCTGATACACAAACAAATATTGGTTCTTTTATGCAGGTTTCCACTGCACTACGACTCATAAACCCATAAAAATATAGGAAATTTCTAGGCTTGGATTTCCCACCTCGTAATCGTAATTCCAACTTCAATAATAACTCTTAAAGCCTCGTTTTAATGATCCCAAAAGTTAGGATTTCTGGATTTCCAAGTCCAGAATTTGCGCTCTAGTATTACCAGTTTAAGTGACACACACTTCTTTAAAAATTAAAAATAATCTTCATTTCAAATTAAGGCCGCCATTATAGAATTTTACTGAACTTTTGAGATGTAGTATTTTGGTTTTTTGAATCGGATTATGCAAAAAAAACTTTAGTTTTACAGCTAATTTTCAGGGTCCGATGACAAGTGGGGCGGGGGGGTGGGGGTGAGTAATGACGAGATACCAAAATTATAGTCATGATGATACCATGATACCCAAAATGATTTTTACTATTTGAACGATTTTGGGTTTCTGATGATGATGAAGCACTACATGCTTGATAATGATTTTGGGTTTCTGATGATGATGAAGCACTGCATGCTTCAAACGTTAGTATATAATGGTCTAATTTAAATCATTTTCGTCTTCCAACATGAAACAGTCTTTTTAAATAGTCGTTAAGAAAATCATGAACATTTTTTAATTTTCTCTGGTAATTTCAACGAATCAATGAAGTAAGTGGCCTGGGATTACTCACGTGATATTTCCTCTTCTTTTAATTTTGGTAATTTTCTCGAATGATGATATGCTGGATCAGTCCTTGGTTTTGCAAGTCTTGTTAATACTCGACATGATCCCTTGAAGTAACAAAACGGACAGAATTTAAAAATTTCAGATGTTATTATCTGCAACACTGACAGTATATTCAATTTGAGCTTTCAAAACGCACAATTGACATTGCATTTAATTGATCAAATCATGTAAATAATTAGCGTTGATTCACGGGCTTTGGGAAAAGTAAAATTCTATTTATTCCCACTTCTATTTCTCTCACTCCAGCTGTCCTACATTCCGTGTTTTGGTTTTGGTCACAGGCAAACTACGGAATGTAGGACAGCTGGAGTGAGAGAAATCGAAGTGGGGATAAAATAAAATTTTACTTTTCCTAAGGCTCGTGGTTAATTCAAAGTACCTCAATCAATAAAAAAAATAGCTTCTGCTGTTATTTTTTAAATCGGGTGAAGTGTTAATTTTCTTGATACTAATTTACTACAATGGTAATTTACTGTGACGAGAATAGAGGCAAATTTTGTAACAATCGTGAAGTCGGCATGACAATTTCGAAGCGATTATTCATAAGAGACAAAGCTAATTCTCTCAACTGGAAAATCAAAACAAGCAACCTGTGGTCAACCCTAATCAGCGTATAAAATATGTAAAAGCCAGTCTTTTCTAAAGTTTTAGAAATTGCAGTTGAAAGGTCATTCAGGTTAAAGGGTAGAAGTTAAAGTAACAATTTATTATAGGGTTATTAAAAATTCATTCCATAAAGCATTTGTAATGACAATTATAAAGCACCTACATATTTACACAGAAAACATGAATTTTAAAATGATTAACGCAAATGCTAGATTAGTCATCAATAAAAGAGCAAAAGTAGTTCATACCGACTTGACAACGTAAATCCATTCTGAATTTGTGGGATCTTTGTCAATAACTACGCCGCGCCTAAAAAAACAATAAGCTTGTATATTCTTTCCAAATAAAATCAACATGGAAACTAACGTCATACCAAAAATAGCACTTATTTTAAGTTTCATTTTCATGACAAAACTTTAAAATCAGTTAAACACAACTTCCATCCAAATCCTTATTTTCAAATTAAGGCCACCAAAATGGAAATTCTTCAAACTTTGGGGTAACATTGCTTTTTGATTCTCCACTTGGATTCTGCAAACAGTGTAAAAAAGAATTTTTACATTTCAACGTCAATCATTGTCGAAATTATATAGTGATGTAAAAAAGATTTTAAATCTGCCAGACCTTTTACCGTAAAATGATGTTTGCGGTCAAATAATTTGCAAACAGCAGAACTGCAGATCTTCTACTGTAACCTCTCGAATAACTGCACGGGCGCTTATTTAATTTCGAGAATATTTAGGAGAGCGCTTATTCGGAGGTGGTGACTATTTTATTTAAAAAAAAAACGTGAAGATCGAAATTCTTAAAACAGTTGTATTTTGTTTATCTCGTTTTCAAAATCATTTCTGTAATGTCGCTTAATATATTTGATATGCGCTTGTTCTAAGGAGGCGCATATTCGAGGCATTCTGGTATTGTTATTACTTATACCTTAAAATGGTATGAAAATGCACAAATTAGTTTCCAAATTAAACTTTATTTACACAACTCAGCTCTGCAATAGATAAATCAAACATACTAGAGAACTGAAATTTTCAAATTAATCACAAGAACATTGTCAATTTCAAATTGTCAAGCTCAAGCACAGGCTTAACATGAAAAGTAAACATTGATTTTATTAGTTTGTCAATTTTCCTTTCCTACCTGTCCTACATTCCATGTTTTGAGCATTGAGTGTTTACAATGTAGGAGAGCAGAGTGGTGTAGAAGCATAAATATCAAAGACTGACCAAAGGAATTCGGATATAAAACAGTGATCAACGGTTAGTTTAAAGGTGATAGACATTGGTAAATACAATAAACTCCTTTCTAAATAATCTGAAATAATTGAAAATATTTACCTGAAGTAATGACAGAGACAGATGCCAAGTTTACCTCCACATTCTTCTAAAGGAAGCCGTTTTAAAACTGTTACCGACCTGAAGAAAAATTTGATACGCTTCAAATTAATAAACACAAAAAGTAAACACAATTCCGGGTAATCCAAAAAACTATCTCCTATTCCAGGGCTGCTGTTTGAAATCTGTGACACAAAATATCTCAAATCGTGCATAAAGTGTCGTCCGAGGGGCAAACTTAGAGTTTGAGATATCATCCAGTCATCTGCGACCACGTTTATCTGTCAAAAACGTGAAATTAGAATTGCCCCAATTCGCTTCGTTTCAAATTAATTTGAAAAAAAAATCGTTATTTTTAGTCCATGGTTTCGGATTAAAACAATGTGCTTATTTCAACGGCACTTTTGGAGTTTAAAATTTGAAGAGGTTCACTGTTCAAATCCCTTAAGTCAATATAGGAGCAAGCAGGTTGTTTTAATGTCAAAACGTGGACTGGAAAAGGCTCACGGATGAGGGCTATTTTAATTTACACGCAAACGTGATTGCAGATGACTGGATGATATCTCAAAATATAAATTTCCTTCGGACACCGTCTTGAGTACAATCGGAAATTTCTAGACTCACGGATTTCGAGCTACAACCTTGCGAGCAGAGATAGTTGATTTTTGGTTCATCCGGTATATAAACCATCGGGTGCACGCTCCTCCGTGGCGTCTTTTTAAAATTTTTTCAAATTTTATTTTACCCCCGTTAGATTTTACTCATGATAGAAATTTAAAAAAAAAATTGTTTTCGCGTATACACCTTTAATTAATACACATCACAGATCAGTGATACACATAGCACCAAATTTCACGAAAATTGTAGCCTCAAAACAATCCTTCGCAGAAAAAAAAGAAAGACGTTGTGGAGGAGTATGCCATCGGGTGAGTTAGAAAAGTTCGGGTGAGTTAGAAAAGTTCGGGTGAGTTCAAAACGTTTGACCTCAAATTTTAAAGGTATTTTGATGGAAATTAGATTAGGTAAGTTTAAATATGAAAATGTATTCTGTAACACTTCGTTTTCGCATTCCGTAGCTAATGAGTAATTTTACTAAAAGAGGAAAAGGAAGAACTTGTGGACCAGCAAACATTTTCTTACTCACTCTGTACATATTCTAGATAACATATTATAAGATAATCTTTTTTAAATAACACTATTTTCGCTAAAATAATATGTGTGCTTATGGGATTGTAAATTAAATATTTAGGGCCAAAACATAGAGTAGTGTAAAGATCCCCGATCCCTAGGTCCAGATCCCTAGATCCCCAGGTCCCCCGGATCCCTAAGTCCAAAGTAAAGACCAGGCACAGGGGAGCGTTTCAAAGGTGGGAGGTGGGAGGTGGGGGGTTGAAATCCCAATTTAACACTGTTTGAAAAAGAAATTTTCTAAACAAAATAAAAAAACTAATAATTTATGAGAAAGGTGGGTGGGCTTTCGGGCCACGAATTTAGCATGGCTCCGCGGTCCCTGGCAAAGATTTGTACAGCATGGCATTGCATAAATGATCAAATTCTGCTTCATTTCACACAAAAAATCACCTTAAAAATTTAATATGTTCCTGCTCTTCCTCATCTTCTGTGCTTCTCAGAAAAATGTCAATAAAATCCTGCACGAAAAACATTTAAATTTCGTTTCAATTTAAAAATAGACATTTTTTTTATGCTTAAACCTTGCAATGAAACAGAGAAAAAATCGGTCTAATGATTAGGCCTAAAGTGTTCAGTTTGTTATTTTCAAGGCTATTCAGAAGACTCATTACAATATAACTGTCTTTGGTTCGCTCCTCCACTACACTAACTGAAGCGACAACAACAACATCAAAGAACAAAAGAACAGGGAACTTACGAAATGAGTCTAGCTATTCAGTGGGCCTACATATATTTAAATAAATTAACAGAGGAATAAAGATTTGCCTTCTTCAACGGGTGACTTTCAAAAATTTTCAAAAATTAATTTTGTCTTTTATGAATAAATTGTATACAAAAAACAACACAAACAGCATATATAAGAGCTATACAATTACATAACAAAACAAAAATACATATAAGTCTTAAATATAAGAAAATTGAATAAAGATTCTTGTTAAAACTGTATACCTGTCGCGATACTGCCAATAAGGCTACTTCTGATTGGCAAATTACTGTTGCTGTTCTTGCAGTGTCATGTAAAAGAGCTAGTTCCTTTAAAAGCAATTGTAATTTTATTTAAACTTGACTTGGTAAGTTGGTAAGTCTTGTGCTCTTTCAGCATTAAAATTTAGTCATTAGTCATTAGTCATTAGTCATTAGTCATTAGTCATTAGTCATTAGTCATTAGATATTAGATATTAGATATTAGATATTAGATGATATTAGATATTATATATTAGATGATATTAGATATTAGATATTAGATATTAGATATTAGATATTAGATATTAGATTTTAGATATTAGATATTGGATATTAGATATTAGATATTAGATATTAGATGTTGACATATGATAACGATCATTAGAAAAAACCAAAAATAGATGATCGAAAATGACTTTAAAATAATCATAAACATAACGAGAAATATATTGGAATTATCCTTCACTTGTACGCTTCAAGGTTTAAGTGCCTAAAGGGTGAAAAAACCCCTCTCCGTTTGCAGGGCTGTAGCTCGAAATCCGTGAGACTATACGCCTAAAATTGTGCACGAAATAACATCCGAAAGGCAAACTTAGAGTTTGGGATATTATTCAGTCATCTGCAACCACACTTACCTGAAACAATTTATTGATTAGACTCCCAGGTCTACATAGGAGCAACCAGTTTGTTTTTATGTCAAAGGGTGGACTGGAAATGAATCGCACTCCTTTAAATTGATTTGAAAGCTCACGAATGAGGGCAAAGTTTTGGACAGGTAAACGTAATCGTATATGATTGGATTATATATCAAACTCTAAGTTCGCCCTTCAAAGAACATCGTTTTGAGTATATCTTGAAATTTTTAGCCAAGTGGGTTAAAAATTAATGCCCTGCAAACAGAGTTGTTATGGGTTATCCGATAGTATAAAAACTTGGCAGTTGGAATCAAAGCGTTATTAGCTGAGGTACCTAAAAAGCATACACAAGATATTACTCACTCCAAAGCTATGTCCTTTTCCGAGTATAGCTACTGTAATATCTTTTGCTACTCCAGTGACTTTATCCCTCGTTGTTAACGACACAACGGCTGAAAAGGCAAAGCAACATTCTTTTTCAAAAACATCAAACAAAGAAATGCAGAGAAATAAGATCTTCTTGACAATAAGTCAAAATTCACGCAATAATAAAAAATGTAAAATTCGAATTTTATGACAAAACAACAATAATTTAGGGTCTGCCTGCTTATAATGGTAGGGTTACCCTAGTAGTAATGCTGGGGTTACCCTAATTAGTAAGGTTACCCTAACTTTCCTAGGCGAGTTCATTTCTTGTAATTTTTTCGTCGGGTTTACAAGCATGCTAGGATAACCCTAGCACTAGCGTCACTCTAGCTGAGAAATAGGGTTACACTAACAGCCAAGTCAACTTTTCTCCTAGTAAACGCTCAGCTGGGGAGAACTCGCCTGCCATGGTAAGCTTCCACGGTTTTATCGGCAATATAGACGATGAGAAGCCTCATCGCTCCATCCATGCAGCTCACATAGCCTTCCAGGGTACACTCCTGTGAAATTTTGCTAGTAAACACAAGCTAATATTGACCCTTGTGCTAGGGTAAACCTAGTGCTAGAGTAACCCTACCGCCTCGTAAAGAAGCCTTATTCAAGGTTACCAAAAATTCCAAGACCCTAAACTCTGTACATACCTGTCCCATGAAGAATGAAATAAAAGTTAAGTGGTCGGTGTCCTTGTCTGATGATAACTCTATTTGGTTCAAACCTAGAAAAAATCGAAACTACTATCAGTCATTAAATTACCCGTTTTTGTTATTTCTTCCACTTTTGACAGAGTTCATGCAACCTCATTCTCAAGGACATTAAATCGAAAATTTGGTAATTACAGTCTTCTTAGGAGATTTATGCTCAAATGAGATACACGATTATTTTTTATAAGCAACTTAGGAATTTAGGTAGCACTGAAGCTGATTTATTTTCAGTCAAAATTTTGAACTCTTGTCGCTTAAAATGTTACTTAGATGTTTAATAATGGACTTAATAACAATTGAAAATCGTACAGGGTAACTGAAAACAGTATAATTTAAAATAGTACTGGTCTTAATTAATCCCTTTGGCGGCCACAGTGCCAGATTACGAAAGCAGATGAGCTCGCTCTAATTGTAATTTATTAAGAATTGCTTACTTGTCTCTTGTAAGTTGGTTACTTATATCGTATCTCGGAGGTGGGGCTACTTAATTTGTAAACGAACTTCAGCACAAGTGCTTATAAAGCAGTTGATTGTAAATAAAAGGAGAGATATGGCCGACAGGACTACAAAATCAGTAACGAAATGAATAGCTAAATGATCGACAAAGCCGACTAAAAAGTGGTTGGGGAGGTAACCCCTCTTGCCCCCACTTACTCCGCACCTGCCATGTCATGTTGCGCCAACATTCGATCAAATTTCCAAAAATCAAATCTTTAGACCACACTCGATCAAATTTCCAAAACTTTAAAACGACATTTTCTAATGATATTCTAGGAATGTAGATCTGGTTTGAAATTGCACGGTGAATAAGAAGAACCCTGGCAAATGTTTGGAGGTAAAAGAGGTAATTAATCTCTGAAAAATGCGAGTAGGAACAAGGATGAGTACAATGCACTCTTCCTCCGTTGAGTAAATCGGGAAAATGACTGATTTAGTAACAGAAATCTAAATAAAATTCTGGGTTACACTCCGCTTATCACCAAAGTATAGAAAAATGACTGTTTTTTAAAAACACGTTACACCGTTGTTAAGAAGATATGTATTTGTAACTTGCAACTTGTTATATTGACCAGGTATCGGCTATGGACGCAAACATTATCTAAAATTAGGTCCATGTGATCCGGGGATGTAGGAAGCATTTCAAAAAATAGGAGGGCACAGAGTGTGAAGGACACTTTCACAACACCTTATTTTATTGCGACCACATCAAAAGCACCAAATTTTAATTTATACGATAATAATAACCTCTAACAATAAATAGCAGATTACTTTTATGGAAAAGGGTCCACGAATATTGAAAAATGGCGCAAGGAAATGTAAAATATAAAACGGTATTTATTTGGAAATTTCACCATGTCTGGCAATTCAGTCGGCGAAGCTGAGCTTACTATTCATCGACGAATTTTTGATTCTGCAACGACGAATTTCTTCGTGTTACCCCCCCCTTCCACAACCCCCTGACTTTGATCACTTACTTTTCATACCATCCAGCTGACAAAAGCTGTCTCTGCATCCTTGATGGGTACTCTGAAAATGCAGGAACGCTAGCTTTTACCGCAGATATTGCCTGAAACAAATGGAAAAATAATGAAGACACTGATCATAAAACATAATCTAATTTCTAGAAATCATAAAACATATATACAGTAAGTGTTTGCCTATCAAGACCTCGCTGACAAATCGCAGAAAATTCTGCCGATATGCCAGCAGAAATATATTCTGCTGGTATAGCGCAAACGCACTCTATCGATAGAATTTTTCTTTCCCCCCGAAGCAAACATTTTCCATTAGGATGTTTTGGCACATTTTACATTAATTTATTGTTGATTTCCTTCATTTTAGTCTAAAATATCAACATAAAATTCCGACTGTGTCGTGTAACTTATTTTATGAACCGGTACAGAATTTTACCCGGCAGAAAATTAGTGACACAGGGTTGTTTTAATGTCAAAACATGGATCGGAAATAAACTATATTTCTTCAAATCTATGTGAAAGCTCACGGTTCACGACAATTCTAATTAAACGTTTAAGAAAAGGTAAACCTGGTTTCAGATGACTGGATGGTATCTCAAACTCAGACGTCGTTTTATGCACAATTTTAGAATTGTAGCCTCTGAGATTTCGGTCAAAAACCAGCCATTCTCTCTAAATATTCTCATTTTGACCCCCCCATTATGACGTCACACACACCCCTTGACAACTCCAAAATTATTCTAAATTCCATTCATTATCATAACAACTGTCGTTCTCTAATAAAAATCACATTAAACTGCATTAGCCTTCTCCAAAACCCCTCTTCCCTAAAAAGAATCTATCTACTGCAAACAGAGATAGTTGTTTGGTATTGCTATTACTATTTTCTTCCGGCATTGCGCTCTCCTCCACAGAGGCTAACTTCCTTCAAACGAAACGAACATCATTGTCTGAACGTAACCTGAGTCGTCTATAAAAGATTTCATGCACTCAGATGATCATATACAAACTTAATTGAGTTGTTCTCAAAAAATTTAGAAGCCAGATCAAAACAAGGCATTTATTTTCACAGCGATAACGTAACGTGCATATAGCTTCGACCGAAATAGCCTAGCTAACAGAAAGAGTTTTTTATTCAAACTATGCAGCCCAGTCTGGTATAGTTATAGGTTATGCAACCCAGATACCATACACGAAAGGTGGTTCCAATTTTTTTATTCAAACTATGCAGCCCAGTCTGGCATAGTACTCACGGTTATGCAGCCCAACCGAGGAGACCATACATGAAAGGTGGCTCAATTTTTGGATTCAGACTATGCAGCCCAGTCTGGTATAGTACAAGGTTATGCAGCCCAACCAAGGTACCGTACATGAAATGTGGTTCGTTGTCTCTGCAACAGACTATGCAGCCCGGTCTGGGAGAAACTTTTTATTCGGGTTGTGCAGCCCAACCTGAGAATTAACCTAATTTAAACTTCGAATAAATTCCCAAAAATAAAAATGTCATACCGTGTTGAGTTGCTCATCTGTTCTTGTGCATGGGTTGATTGATAAGATTAAAATCGCATCGGGAGTTAATTGTACCTATGCGTAAAAAGTAGAAAAAATTAATCTACTGACAAACAATTTGAATAACTAAAATTAATAACAAGGGATCAAATAGAAATGAAAAATTTCAGAAAAGTTAAATAGTAATTTACGTACGTCTTTTTGTGCTTTGTAGAAACTAGGATCAAAAAGTAGGCCATCGGAAGTTTCAACTCTTTTAGAACCATCCAATTCTTGTTGAATCATGACAAACGATGAAGTTGTCTGCTGATAAATTTTTTGCTGCCTACAAAAAATTATATTCAGATAGCTTCGAACTATATGTCATCTCATGTGTAACACATCATAAAATGAAGCTGCCGAAGTATAAATTGCTGTATAAATATAAATATAAATATGTATAAATATAAAAAGACACGGGGTGAACTGAAGACGATAGCGGTAAATGTTAGCAAAATTAATCATAATATAGCTTCGGCTATATCGAAGAATCGCTATTTCAAACTAATTTTAATTCCATAAAGCTTAGCCTAAAGTCTGCACGCAGGCTACAAAAGCTTAGCTTCCATTTAGTCATTCGGGTCGTTACAAAAAATTAAAAGACTCTAATGACTTTTAAAACAGTTGGGTTCCATTAAGTCTTTCCGGTAGTTCGGGTCGCTTAAGTCGTTCGGGTCGTTTGAGCCGTTACTAGTCATGCATGAAAACAGTGTCACGTACCACAACATTTTGCTTTCGTGCCAAAGTTTGTAAGGTCAATAGTTGTAGGTTTCCGTTTGCGATGGTCGTTGGGGTTGTTGGTTCTTCTTGCAAAAATTACTGAAGCGTGGATCTTTATGATCACTGAGATCGGAATTTTTTTATCTCAGAGACCCTGTCCTTGGAGTCGTTATGTTAGGGTTGTTGAGGTTATTATAAAATGCGTTTCCACAAGGTCGTTTAAAACGATAAAATGGAAACCATAGGCTAAAAATTGTTCTAAAGATAGCAGGGTTCGTCTATATATCCCCTGAGAGGTTCCAGTGTTAATTGTGTTAATTTAGCTTCGGTTAAAATTTGCTATCTTGAACAAAATTTCATTCCCCTTTAGAATTTGAGAAAATGGGGTACAGCTGTAGTAAAAACACCGAATTAGTTTTTTGCTATTTGCGAACTGCGAAATTTACATTCTCTGCACAGTGGAAAGCAATGTGTATTGGTATTATTACAATTTATATACACATATTGCTACACAAAATCAACATAAGATCCAATTATCGACGATTAAAAAAGTCAAGCAAGTTTTAAATGTGAAACATCCGCACATAAAAAGAGATTCAAGAAACATTAAATTACAGCTTTGATAATAGAAAATTGGTTTTAACGGGAATCTTGAAAATAGTTTCTCGTGTAAAAAGGATTTATGAGTACCAGATTCATCTTTTTATCATCAGTGGGTCGGGTACCCAGAGCAGCAAAGGGTAGTCTTAAAAGTTCCTAAATTGCTTGCTTTTCCCCCGAAGAGGGGGATACAACCTAATATATGGGTACGGGTAATTACGTTCCGCCGATAAGGATGGGTTGGAGGCAGTAAAACATGGGTACAATTTTTAGAAAAATACTTTAATGTTGGGTGAGTTATTAAAAATTGTCCTTAAAGTTGGGTAATTTGGAATAAAATAGAACATCGATGTTGGGTATACACAAAAATGTGCACATTAAAGGTGGTTGGGTTTACAAAATCTCAGCGGTACGCTCCTGTCCGACCGTTGAACGTGTACGCCTCCCTCCCGGGGCCTTTTAGTTCCGACGTGACTTGACTGCATGTATAATTTCATTTCCTTTTTGTACTAAATTTCTTATAAACAGGACGAACCGGTTTCCTATAAATAAAAAACATGTACTGTGCGAAGCAAAGCAAACACCTTATTTGTCATTAAATCGCTGTAAAACAATCTGGATTATTACATCTCCTTTGAAAACCAGACTCCCGTGAAAAAAAAAACAGGAAAAATTACTTACTGCTCGGCAGCTTTTTTTATAGCACCGAGAACCTTTATTTGCCTTGCTGCTTTGCGGAATCTGTCAATTGGCTAAAATAAAATGGAAACGAAGATTAGACGGATTAATAGAAGGACTAGATGCGTGGGTCTTAATGAGACCTAAAGTCTGTAGATTACATGCTTTTATCTGCATTATTCGCACTAAACAGAATACATCTCAGTTGAGTTCAGCAACATCTAAGTGCATTTGACCATGGGTAATAGGAACTTTCTGTTTTGCTTGTTTCCGTTGCTATCTATTCTACCGAAGAAGAACGATTGAGAGATGCGCAAATAATAAACAATGCGGAACATCGTTGGTCGAAGCAATAGTAGAAATACGAGATGTTGGTGGTCTTTTAGTTACCCTCTTTAGGACTCACAAACCTCATAATTTGTTGTTGTTGAATTGACAGACTACAAATATAAACTTAGCTTGTATCCAATTTTCAGGCCCTATTGGCACTAGCCTGCGTGCAGACTGCGGAGGAGGGGGAAAAGTCTTTCCCCTCTCCTCCGCAGTGATTAAGTAAAGTCTGCACGCAGGCCCTATTGGCACGGACCCTCCGTTATGAAAAGTAGAAAGTATCTAACATATCTAAATACATACATCTATATATAAAATGTATATGTTGTAAAAATATTTAACAATAATGAAGGTTCAAATGACAAAAAATACATAAGTTTCACACATTTAGGCCTTTCGGATTGAAATACTCAAATAAAACAATTCTGAAAGAATTGAAATAAAGCAATTATATTTTTTAAATAAAATAAATTTATTAAAATCTTACAAGCAGGTGCTCCACGTAAACTGTCGAAACTTTTCTAAATGATCCATAAATTAAAATTCTCCCGGAGTTGCCATCAGCATCATTTTTATTTTTCAACTGATCATTATCAAGTTCATTGTCCTCTACCGAAAATTGTTCGGCTGCATTTAGTTTTTGTTGCAAAGCTTCCCTGAAAAGGTCCCGCTTGGCATCATTTAAATGTCCTACGGACCTTTTTCCTTTTGGATTATGAACACTGTCACGACGAGACGAATTCTGAAAAAAGAGACGTAAAATATTCTTAAATTGTCAAACAAAAACGAGAATTTTATTACCAATCCTATCCATCTGACAAGTACAAATTGTAAATAACCAAAGCAAAGGAAAACATTACCACAATTCCATTTCATATTAAAACTACAGCAGTTGACTTTTTCTTTAGCCCTGAAGTAAACCAATATACGTAACAAAATAAGAAAATTGCTGTAGGAACAAAATACTGGAAATATAAACAAAATTAACAGAAAACACTGCTCAATCTGATAAAAATCATAAAACTATTTTAAAAACAATAGCATAAGACTATCCCCGTTTGCAAGGATGTAGCTTGTAAACACTGAGATTAAAACATAAAACGACGTCCAAAGAGCAAACTCTGAGTTTGGGATATCATCCAATCATCTGCCGCCACGATTACCTGTCCAAAACGTGAAATAAAAATTGCCTTAATTCGCGAGCTTTCAAGCTAAATTGAAAATAAATTATGTATTTTCAGTCCATGTCTTGACATTAAAATATCCCGCTTGCTATAAGCCCCAGGGGGGTCACTCAAATTTTTTATATATGGGGAGGTCCATCCACAATTATCATAGTTCACCTAAAAGTATCAACTAAAAATTTTGCTCACCCAAAAGTATCAACTGAAATTTTTGCTCACCCAAAAGTATCAGTTTATGGTTAATCTGTGCTTAATTTTTTTGTTGAATATATATTATCGTTATGTAATGAAGATTTTAGGTTCAACTTCTCTTCAATTCTGAAATTCAGTCATAATGAATAAATATCTGTGTGCAACTTTCTACATGGCTGGATTGCAAAAACCTTGTTTTGACAGATGTTGAAAAAATCATAACTGTTTTGCATCTGGTATGCATTGATTAAACCCAAAAGTATCAAAAAAGATATATTTTATAAATCAGCTATCCAAAAGTATCAAAAAACTATATTTTGCAAATCAGGTACCCAAAAGTATCGGATCACATGGCAAATACTTACCCAAAATTATCGGATGGAAAATTCGAGTGACCCCCCTGGGCTATAAACCAGGGGCGAAGCCAATAGGGGGCAGGAGAAGACCGCCCCAACAGCTTTTTAAAAGGCTCAAAAGCCAGTTTGCTATTGTTTTTGCAGATCAGTCAGCCAGATATCTCCCTGAAGAACTTTTTCGCCCACCCCCCAAATGCTTCGAGCTGAACTCCGCGCCTGCTATAAACCCAATTTACACTAGAGAAGTTTTTGGCACGGCACGGGTAAAATTTGGTACCCCAACCAAAAAATTGGTTCCGTATAGCTTTTAAACTATGAGTGTTACCCAAGCCGAGCCAATGTTTTTGGTACGCGTACCATTTCTACCCGTGTAGGGACTACCTCTGCATTGTGCCCAGCACGGGTGAATTTTTGTACGGCTACCAGTTTTATCTGTGCCATGCCAAAATTCTACAATCTGTGCCATGCCTAAAATTCCACATGTGATAAAAATATTACCTAACATTTTTTATGCAATTTATCGGTTCAAATACAGAGAAATAATATTTAAAAAATTAACGATTAAAGATTTCATGTTCGAGGAATGTGAATAGAAATATTTTTCGAAAGAAAACAAACCAAATAACACAATAATTAAATTCTCAATTTGGAAAATCTTATTATATTAAAGTTAGATCACAGAAACATACTTCTCCAGGCAGTGGAGGCCATGCTTTTTCTGTCGTTGGTACAGATTTTCCATGTCCAACTAGTGACACTGGCGATTCACCTAAAAATACAAAAATTCCAAATATTTTCAAAAATAAGCATTTTAGATTAATAAATTAATGTCCTTGTCAACTACGCCACAGATGGGTAAATTATGGATCATGGCTTAAAAAAACATACACACCCATCTCCAGATACATGAAAAATAACAGTTGGACGTTTCGTTCTCAAAATTTTGCTTTGAAATGCGTTAAGAACGGTTAATGCCAGTTCCGTGGTCCGAAAAAAGCAGGGAATGGGCGTGTCAGAGCAGCACCATAGAGCCTGCAGAAAAGCAATCATTTATGTCGGTGATTGGCAGAGGGGTTGAAACCAATCCGGCCCTACGGCAATGCACCTGTCACTCTGATGAAAAGATCAGAGTAAGAAGAGGGAAATAGAGAAAAGCATGGAGGGTGGAGTGGAAGTTAGAAAGGATGGAGGATGGGGGTCAAAATATTCCTGTTTGTGTTGGGCTACCATTTTGGGAATTTCACGATGGTTCGGACAAAGGATTATGGGAAAAAATTAACGGCCTTACTCATAAAAAACGTGGGGTTGATGACATAGGAACGGCCTTACTCATAAAAAACGGCCCCCTGCCACGTCATTAACTGCAAAAAACCGATTATTCGATATATAATATTTGACACCTATCTGGAGATGGTGTGTGTGATTCGCTAAGCCATGATGGAGTAGTATCTATCCCATGGATACGGGTTAGCCCAAGTAGGATCATGTTTATTAGTCCTTAAAAGTATGGTTGAAGATGTGTTTCAAATGAAATTTAACGAAGTAAAACGTCCCTTTGGGAGAAAACAATGACAAACATAAAATAGTCACTTATGGAATCAAAAAGCAATTTTGCGTTCCATTTACGCCAGGTGCTAGGAAAAAAGTATTGAGAATTATTTTCATTTGTTGTTAGCAACATTTGTTAGTGACAGCAGGCGTTTCGTAAATAATGACTTCAAAGTGAAAAAAAAATTTGAGTGCTCCACTGCCAACTGTGACAATTGTGCGTTTTCATCGATTGGTAACAAACAATAGAGAATGCATACAAACAGCCTGGGGGGTATATGTACCACGGTCAGACGGGTGTGTGCTGCTGAGATTTTATAAACGCATCCACCTTTAATGTTCAAATTTTCGTGTATACCCAACATTAATGCTTTGTTTCATTTCAAATCATCCAAAATTAAGGACAATTTTCAACATCTAACCCAACTTTAAGGCATTTTTGCCAAAAATCCTACCCATGTTTAGAGAGTTTACTCCCTTCAAACCCATCCTTATAAGTGGCACATACCCGTAAAGGCTGGCTCCCATATAGCCGTAACCATCGGAAGACTGCCTGCGATACGTCGGCAATGCATCCCAGGCGCGTCGCAGGCAAATATGTTTTAGTGAAAACACTTTCCTTCCAGGTGCTTTCCAGTTTTTATGTTGTTCACAAAATGGCTGCAGTTAATCGATCATTATTGATGAAGATGGAACTAGTTTTGCTTCTTGGCTACACCAGATTAAGGCGTTTGAGAGACAAGAAGGTGAAGCATAAGCACAAGTTCTGGGTACGAAAGACCTTTCAGCAAAGATAACAGAATGGCCATTACCACACTCTGTTTCAGGAATTAATTTTTCTTGAGTGGTATTTTGAAATCTCTACATGATTTGTTATATATGACTCTGTAATTTCGGATACAATTCATGAAATCTTCGCTATCGAATTCAGGGTTGTTTCTGTTGCTTACCATTTTGTAAACGAGGGCACGAAGGTTTTTATCGGGACACGGTCGGGAAACGGGACTTCCAAAAATTTGATATCGGGAAGCTGGATTTTCGTATATTTTTACCGAGACATCGGAACATGCACTGAAAATAAATATTAAATATAAGAAATAAAAACCACCGCAATTTCAAACCAACACTTTTAGCTTTGCCTAGCAACAGAGTGTGTTGTTTTTGTGTCAATCTTTCTTACCTATCGAAAACATGGAACGATAATCACAGGCCACTTATTGCGAGGCAATAATTTTCACGATGCTCTTCAAAGTTGCTGCGCAGGATATTTACTGTTAAATTTTGGTCTAGCAGTCCACAAAATACTGCTGGCACTGCAACTCTGCAACGAGGTCAGATTTTTTGTTGTTTCAGCAAGTGAAGATAAAAAACCTGACAGTCTGAAGAACAACGAAGAAAGGTCTCAAAATGGTTTGTATTGCGTCCTTAGTTATAAAGATATGTATCAAATAAATGATAAAGCATTAATTAGACTGTCTAATATACATAAATAAAAATTGAATTTACAAATACCAATTAAAGAAAGGTATCTTGTTTTTGGCAGCAAAGCAACTAGAATAAATTATAGGTTTAGGCCCTCTCTTCTCTAGCCAGGCCATAAAAATGGAATCTGAAATTCCCGCCCGCCAAAGGTTCACGCCAACCAACGCAACACCTTTACATGCGAGTAAATATTTTAAATAGGCTGTTGTGCATTTTAGTGAACAAACCATCCATTCCACCAAACCAAAACTTAGTTGAGATGCACAACACACACTTTTCATCAGGCCAGTCTGCAGAGTATGGCACTTTTCGACGAGATCTCGGGTGTGCATGGGCACTCTTCTTTGTTTAGGACTATTGTTTTCCTATTGTTCTATTGAAATTCTCGGGTGTGCAAGTGCCATACTCTGCAAACAGGTCATCAGGAAAACCCACATTTCAGTAATTTAGGAATGGTTCCAAGCATTGTTTTGCAATAAGTCCAATAAAAAATTTATTTCAACCTACTTAAATAAGACAAAGTGTCTATAAAAATATTAAAGATTTTACACCAAAATATTTTATCTTTGATAAAGCTTAGTTGTCCGCCAAAGGGCCTCGACTCCAGAGTGACCCCCAGAAGAGCAGGTTGGAATACTTGCTCTCACTCACATATTTTACATTGTTTTCGTTAATTAAGCTATATTGTTCTTGCACATCTAAAAGCACATTGCCCACATGACCAAGGTTGAGTTAGAGCTTTGGTAAAATGGCAGTGTGATTCTAGCTTTTCAGTAAAAATCTAGAATAGAGATTTTGACCAATAGTCTGGGAAATTATTTATTTATTGTTTATGGTTTATTGTCATGTCAGGCAGGGAAGAAATATTTCAATATTACAGAGCTGCCAAATTGGAATGCACAAGCAGCATTGTTTTATTTTTTTGGCTCTACTGGTCTTGCTGAAAACTGGCACCAAAGTTCTTTGTTGTGCAGAGCCAAGTCTCCAGACTGACATGAGCTGGCTTTGTCCCAGATTGCATTTCATATCACATGCACAGAAGATCTTCCAGGCAGATTTCAATTGGAAACAACAGGCAAAGAATGGACCTTTTGTTTGTGAAACAATAGGCATTGCACACATGCACAGCATAAAAACCAGTCTGGACCTGGCCCAGACTGGAGCATGTCCAGCATACACAGTGTTTGAATTTAATGGTTGTCACACCACTCTGCAAATCTGAAACTAGGTTTTGCCTCTTCTATTGTAGAGGTGCCTGCAGAAAATTATATTGGAGCAGCCAGAATTTTTTTTAACTCAATTTTACTTTGGTGTAAATGCCTTCCACACCAAAATTCACCTTTTGAGAGATCGTTTGAGGAAGGCAGCTTGATACACAATTTTACTCTAGCCTTAGAATCAAAAGTTATCAATGGAAGACTAGACACAATTATAGACTTCATGGGTGCTGTAACAAAATATGGATGCACAAAAATAATAAAAAGACAATGAATCTGAAAATCAACCCTCAAGAATATTGGCAATTGCCCCCTTCCTGGCACATCTGATCTGCTTTTTTGATAGATCTTGCACCCATTTCAATTTCCTGAATATTGGAATCCCCATTACCAAACACAATTTTGACTGATGTGATGTGTTATTTTTTTTGCAGGCAAATTATGATGAAAGGTATGCATTTATTGCTGAGTGGTATGACCCAAATGCAGCATTGATAAGGAGGTATCAACTCCTCTATTACCCAAAGGATCAAACAATTGAAATGGTATGAAAATTATAAAAATATAATATATATAATTCTGTTATTTTTCATAAAGGAGATGGGATTCTTTGGTACAGAGTACTCTTGATTATATGTGGAAATAACAGGGAAGTTTGAATTTCAGGACCAGAGTTGAGTTAAAAATAATAAATTCAGATTTTAAGCAAAAAGTGTTGATTGATTGATTGATTGAATATTGATTGATTGAATATTGATTGATTGAATATTGATTGATTGATTGATTGTTGTGAGTATATTTAATGTCGGTGTCTAGTTAAAAAAATCAAGCTAAAACACCAAAATAAAAACAACCACAAGAGTGATGGGCAATTACCTTGTACTATAATTCTCAGTTCCCGGCCCCGAAAACGGAGTAATGGATGTTGAACAAGGATTAGTGGAAACGGCTGTGCCTTTCCGAAGATGGAATGATTTGAAAACAGAGTGATTTTAGAAATGAGAGGAAAACTGAGTAATGGAAACAAGACCTCTCATATCTATAGTATGTGTTCTGAAATTTAAACTTTTTTAATTTTAATACATTTTTTAGATAGATTTATTTGAAACTCTCTGTTTTAGTATGACATAAAAAACCGAAGAGTTTTTCTGAAAAGATCAACATTTGAGGGAATATCAAGCAAAGATTTATACATTGGTTCTGTTGTTAGTGTTCATTCGAGACAGGTCTGTGTTTTATATTCTTTAAAAGTTATCTGGTTATGTTTCAAAGCTATATATCTTTCAAAGTTTTATTGACTTGGTCGTTTTGGTTTAAAAATCGCTTCATTTTTTCATAAGTTTATGCATTCAAATCTCATCATAAGAAAAGTCATTTTATTACTTGAAGCAACAAGGGCAGATTTTGTAACAATAGCGATATTGACATGCCAGTTTCAAAGCGATTAGCCTTCAAAGACAAACCAAATTCACTCAAGCAGAAAATCAAAACAAACAAGGTCATGTTTTGATTTTCTGCTTGAGATTATTCGCTTTGGATGGCTAATCACTTTGAAATTGGTGTGTCGATTTCATTACTATTGTTACAAAATTTCCCCAGTCACTTGAAGCAGCACTGAATATGTTTGGTTATAATTACAGCTTTCCTTAGTTGAATATGGAGACCAATACACAAAGAACAGGCTTTCTTCTCTACATTCAAAGTAAGGTTTTGCATTTTGTATTTTATTTGTTTAATCTGCCTGTCACATCTAAGAGGCCCCGATAGTGGGGTGTCCAGATACCTACTGGGTGCGAGTATTTTGGCACTTTATAGTTTTGCGAGGAAACTGCAGATCAGGTCTGTTAAATGTCAGTTGTCTGTCTGAGAGGCTAACTTAATGGGAGCAGAATCAGCAACTTTATGACTTAAATATATCTACTTCTCAAGGGGAATGAAAACCTTTCCGAAATACAGTTGAACCAATATGCTATCTTGAGTTAATGGCTTTGACAAGATGACTTTCTCGATTTTGATCGTACGAAGAACGTGTTTTTGTCACTGTACCCATTCATTTCAAATTGAATTGCTTTGTAAATCTACAAATTTTAAATTGAATTATATACCATATACTTTCATTAATGTTACTAAATCTTCTCTCAAGTATATACCAACAGGAGTACCTCAGCGATCTGTCCTTGGACCAATCCTTTTTATTCTATATGTCAATGATATGCCAAATGCGACCTCAGTCTACCCTCGGCTCTGTGCCGATGACACAAATATATTTAATTTTGGTAAAAATGTATCTGATCTATCAACAAATTAAAAAGAAATACTTTGAAAACAAATTACTGTATTTTTCCCCTGACAATCAGTAAAGTTGAAAGGTTTTAAATGATTCACTCATTCTTTCCAAAATTGGTTACGCATTTGAAGCATTCGGACTTGCAGCAAAAAAACAAACAGATAAAAAGCCTACAAGTACTGCAAAACAAAATTCTTCGTATTCTCCTATTTTAAAACAGAAAATATTCCACCAACTCTTTACACAAAGAAGCTTACATGCTCGAAGAACTTTACAAATTGAAAATTGCCAAAATAATGCATCGTATACATTATGATTCGCAAAACACTCCAGATATATTCAATGATTACTTTATTACAAATCAAAACAAGCACAGCTGCTACACCAGATAAACTACTGATTATCAGCTTTACAGAGCAAATAAAAAATGGCAAAAATATTTCAAACTTCAAGTCGTTCTGTGTTAGTTTGAAATCTAAAATCATTAACGAATATTGAAATCCTTAGTTTTGACTGCTTATTCCTGTAAAACATTTATAAATCGTTTCATACATCTTAATTTTATGTAATCTTTTTTATATTATTATACGTATTTTAAACTCTAATCGTTTGTTATCATATATTAATTCTAGGCGTGGACAATCTGTTAAATTGGACAAATTATATATTTTTATTTTATAATATATATATTCTTTTTAGCGGCCTAAGCCAGATAGCCTCCGGTTTTTCTTTAGTCGTATAGAATGCATGCTTTTCCATTAATTATAAAATGTGTTCTATGAATAAATTGATATGATGATATAAGATGCGGTGTCGCGTCACTTTTATATCCGTTGATTCTCTTTAAGCTAAACAAATTATTGTCCAATTATTTTAATAAAAAGAAAGCTTGTTTTAAAATTTTTAATCAAGTTGGCTGTTTGCGCTATCCCACCTAAATGATCACCAAATTATCATAAAATGATCACTAAGTTTGATTGTGTTACCCCCACCTAAATGCCCATTTAAATGATCACTAAATGATCACTAAATGATCACTAAATGATCACTAAATGATCACCAAATTATCATAAAATGATCACCGAGTTTGCTTGTGTTACCCCCACCTAAATGATCACTAAATGATCACTAAATGATCACTAAATGATCACCAAATTATCATAAAATGATCACTGAGTTTGCTTGTGTTACCCCCACCTAAATGATCACTAAATGATCACTAAATGATCACTAAATGATCACTAAATGATCACTAAATGATCACTAAGCTTGCTTGTGCTACCACTACCTATATTAAACCATTTTGAATTTTATTCACCAGTTGACTTGTTAACATTTTAAAAATCACTTCGAAGTGTATATGATCATGTGATGACACCTCCGTGCTGTGATTGGCTAATTTCAAAATGTAAACAGCAACAACTTAAATAAACTCAAAATTATCCAGTAATTAAATCATATTTGACACGTACCTTGGTCTCAAATTATTTTCTTTAAATTGTTTGATGGCGTCCCTAAAAACCAACAACACAAATTCATTTCTTGTAAAATCAATAGGGGGAATTTTGTAAAACAGAAGATTGCGATTTTAAACATGAAAAATGCGAATTGTCACGGTAAAGAATGGAATTCAACACCTTTAACGCAGCAAAGCAAATCATAATTAACGACATCATAAAATTTTTGCTGTCTTTGTTTATTTTAAATAGCAGTGTCATGTTTGAACCCGCTGTCGATCGTTTGCAAAATCCCCTCTCCAGTTGGTAAAATCAACTATTTCAACATTTATCAAAATGAAACATGAAACAAAAATATTAGCTTTTTCTCCGATAGAAGCAGCAAGTTAGTAAAATATCAAAAATCAAACGCATTTTAACGCATTCTTTTTTTGAGAATGAGTTTGTGAAAACTGGTACTGTTATCTTCAAAAAGTTAAGAAACTTCTGTGCTTGGCATCCAGTTTCCAACAAACTAAAACGAGTATTAACTTAATTTTTGGAAAAAATCAAATCATTAAAAAATTATCCAACGTCGCGGGAGATTCATGTGATATAATGAATCTATATTCTTACCAAGCATCATTCAGCATTCCATTTAATGAATACAAACGCACCACTTGACTAAGAACATTGTCAGTTAGCCTAAAAATAATTGGAAAACGTAGATTTATACATTATACCGAGCCCTACCAATATACTTATTATACGGAATACCACGAATTCGCGCGTCAATTTTTCACACGATCACAGATTATAAAATAGAAATTTCACGATCACGCTGCACAAATTAAAGAATGCTATAGTCTGGAAGGATTCTTTAGTCAAGAAGGATCTTTTATTTCAATAAATGGTCAATAAAAGGTCAAGAAGACAAAAATCGCAATGACCAGCACTTGGATTATTATTAAAATTACGTAAGAAAGTAAGAAAATTTTAAATTAACAATCATGACGTGATAAGTATTCACGTGCTTTTAAAGTCCTTTTCACGAAATATCGGCCAAAATTCACAAGGCGATAATATCAAAATCACGAAATCACGCGAGTAAATTAGCAAAATAACGCTTCACGTAAAAATATGGGAGATTCCATCGGCATTAAAACAAAGAAACTAAAAAATAAGAAGTTTGAATTTGATTAAAAACAACAATTGAAAACAACAGAAATAATTTTAACATCAATAATAGTACGTACGGGATATCAAACATTGACATCCATTTCATTGTTTCTAAGGCAGTATCAAGAAATTCTTTGTAAAGCTAAAATAAATTCGAAAAGACTGTTGAAATGCATAAATTGAGGAAAAAATTGCACCATTTTTACATGAAACACAGTTATTATGAAGTTTGCTAAATAACCTTTTAGCATGACAAAGTTACCAGTGAATACCTGGTAGTTCACCTTTTCAAAACAGAGGCGCATTTTGTAATGAAATTGACACACTGGTTTCAAAACGATTATCCCTCGAGAACAAAGCCAAACTCTCTCAACTGGAAAATGAAAACATCTCCTCCGCAACATTGTTTGTTATATATTTTTCAGAAAGCTAGCACGGATCTGGTGTGGTTTCAAAGTCATATGATAATAGAGTAATTGATCTCAATATAAATCGAAAATGTTTTATTTCGATGCAAACTGATATATATGTTTCGTAATGTGTGAAGCTCCAGTTAGCTTCTCGCAAGGGACAAAATAAAAGCAAAACAATAACGAACAAAAGGTGCCCCTGAAAACAAAACAAATTTCGGTTCCTAAACTAAAATGTAAAATTACGTGTTTGTTTTTGTGTCCAGTATTCTAATAGGGAGGTTAAAGATTCAAAAGGAGTTCAAGAACGAGTACGATATGGAAAACAATTTAATTTAAAATTCAAAGAATAATCTTCTGAAAAATCAAAACTGCAACGTAAAATAGACTATTTTTCCTCGTATTTTAGAAAAATTGGCTGAAGACTCCAAGAAGAGGAAATTGGCTTAGTTATAGCGACAGCAAGAAGGCCTACTCTACGAAGTACTTTTCACATTGCGATAATAGAATGCAAGGCTTACAAACAAAGCTATTTCTTTTGCTAAATCGCCGTTCGGGTTGTACTTTCCAACCTTGTGCTCGCATTTGAACTCATTCTCAATCGAAATATCCCTAATATTCAACACAAGACAACACAAATAATGCTTCTACTGGCCACTTACCTCTTTGGGAACAGGTGCAGAAAGTGCAGAGAAAAGTTTGTCACATATCATAGGCGTTAACCTCACTCGGTTTATTTTCATGTCTAAAAAGAGGAACGTTATTTTAGAGTATATTCTCAGCATTATAATTTTCTTTTTTCTTTTAGTATAATCTGCTGAAGCTTTCATTGGATTCCCAGTGTTATATCCCAAGCTATAATTTATTTTCTTATGTGCTATTTATTTAAAACACTCAGTACGCTTATTTTTATTTTCTATTGCATTTTATTTCTATTTTGAAGCTTTCGCTTAACGTTTTAGGCCTAATCAGCAACTCAGCATCAAAACTATAATTTGTTAAAATTTTGCAAATAACCAATAAAAACATTTACTTTATAATAATTTATTTAGTTTAACTTTGTGAAATCTATTCGCATTCAAAAGTATCGATATTCACTGATATTTTCTTATTATTTGTATTAAAGTATGACACTCAAGCGATAAAAATCTTGTTCGAAAACAAATTGTCAAAATCACGCCAAAACTTTGAAGTAGGTACAAGGACATTGAAAATTATCCCTGAGAAGAAGGTGGGCACTAGATCATAACTAAATCTTAACGTATGCGGGCTACCCTTAGGTACATGACAAAAAACAATTGTACATTTCGTTATAGGTTTCGTTCTTAAAAAGCTACTGAAATTTGCATTTTAAGAACGAATATTTGTCATATATCTGGGGATATCTTGCGTACGTTAAGTCTCAATGATTTAGTTCCGACCAAGAAGGTTAATAGCTTACCAACAGACGTTCAAAATTAAAAAATTGACCCAAAATTAAAAAAATGAACTTTTCTTAAAAATCGTTGTTTTCATATCTTTAAAATCTTTAAAAAATTTGAAACTTCCTTTAAAAATCGCTGCATAACAAACTTCGACCTGAGTTCTCACCAGAACAATATGAAAACAACGGCATAATTAAAGGAGAACAATAGCGTAAGGTCGAAAAGAAAAGTTTCTTAAAAGTGGGACTTTTACATAAGGCAACACGCAACACATTTTCCTTGAACATCAAGAAAAACCTTACCAAGTAAAAATTAGACAAAAAAAAGGAAACCCGAAATTGGTGAGTTAATAAAGGATTTGAAGCATCACTGCTGGAAATTTAAGCATGATTGGTCTAGTCTTTAGATAGGCTAACTTACCATTACTAAGTTTTGAAATTTTCTCTTGCCCTTCTCCCCTCTCAAGTCTCTTAAACAATTCAGCATATACCCAGTCTCTTGGAACCAGCTCATTTGGCACCAGTCGTTGGTATTCTGAAAACACAAAATCGATGTCCTTCTCGGCACGAGCCAATGCGGATATGTAATTTCCTCTGCAAATTAACAATGAAATTAGTTAGAGTCTTATTAGAAGTAAAATATGACATCATACAGGGTGAACCAAAAAGGTGTCCCCGTTTGAAGTACTGCGGCTCGAATTCGACGTCTGACAGGCAACTTGGAGTTTGGGATATCATCCAGTCATCTGCAACCATGTATACCAGTCCAAAACTTGAAATTAGAATTTTCCCAATCTGCAAGCTTTCAAGTAAATTTGCGGAAGCATGGTTTATTTTCAGTCCATGTTTTGATATTAAAACAAGCCATTTCCTTCAATGGCGACATGGAAGTTTAAAAGTTGATATAGGAGCAAGCAGATTTATTTCCAATTGGCAAGTAAATCCTATCAAAGTGCTCATTATACAGAGAGGTAGGTACCATAGTATCTCCCTTTGAAATATCCACTGGGAAAAGGATGATTGTTCCTTGTAAATGTCACATACAAGAATTTCTAAATTTTCATTTAATTTTAAAATATATAATGGGGAGGTAGCTCTCCAGCCGAAGCTGGCTTTCAAGAGGCCTTTCTGTGATAAACAATAAAACAGTTTCTTACAAGAATGCACTTGTCGATGTTCCAAGCAATGCCCAATTATTGTCTTTCTTGGCTGTCTCAAGTAAAATTTTTGCCATTTCTACATTACCAAAACCTCTTGCCTGTTTTGAAGCAAAATAAAAACAAATTACAATAGATCATAGATTAACTAATGAATTATCAAAATTACTTAAAATTTTATACAAACATTTACACTATACAATACCTGATAAATTAGAATGAATGGAATCAAATTCAACATTTGACAAGAAAAAATTCACTCATAATGACTTTAATTGACTTACCAAATTCATAAAAGAACCAAAAAATTTAACTGCAAAGTAAAAAAAAGTATCCTGTGTATTGGCGACGAAAATAATAAATTTGCTGATCAAGAAAACTTTAAGTACGTACAGTAGAACCTTTCTGCAAAAGAAAGTTTCAAAAAGTGTCTTAGTTTTAGCTGTATCTTTACCAAACCTGACTGACAAAAACACGCTTTTCACTGCTCAATACAGTAACTATTATGTTTAAATGTAAATTACATCTCAAATGTAACTTACAGCTTTAGGGATTGAGTGGCCAAGTGGGTAAGGCGCTTCATTTCGAACCCAACGCTCTGCAAGAGCGCAGGTTCAGATCTAGCTGTCGGAATTTCTAATTACAAAACCCACAGCTGTCTATATTTTCGAGGTCGGTAAATGAGTGCTCGGTTAACACTGGTGATAAGTGGTCAAAACTGATCAGGGATAGGAGTAGCACCTACTCGAGAGGGGGGCGTATAAGGATTATTACGGTAACTAATGAAAGAGGAGCATTCGGGTCACCTCCGACTCGGGTCGATTCATGTTCGACTGCAGCCA
>JAYJMH010089193.1:0-31799 GCA_036873815.1 Phacellophora camtschatica | reverse complement strand
AAATAAATAAATAAATAAATAAATAAATAAATAAATAAATAAATAAATAAATAAATAAATAAATAAATAAATAAATTTACAATAAATAAAATGTTGCCTGACGTTACAACTAAAAATAAAATAACAAAACTACAAAAACTAGCACCATAAAAGGCATATTCTTCAAAGCTAATTATTTTTCGGCAGCCTTCTTTTTCTAGCCTGCGTACGCAGGCTTTCTGTACGCAGGCTACCTTTTTCGGAATTCGTGCTCTTCAAAGTCAATCTTCTGAAAACAGAAGGTTTCTGAGAAGTCAAAGTTGCCAGGAAACCTGTCACTGTCGCTAGGAGACACGCCAATTTTTGGGACATGGGAACGATAGCTTCAAGATAAAATTTTGGATTTTGAAAATTCTTGTAAACACTTGGATTCGGTTTCTCTGAAAACTACCGTTTTCAGGATTTATCGGACCCAAAAGAACACGCCCTAACTTAAAAGCTTACTTAAAAGGTGTGTGTTAATACAGGAAGGATAGCTGAATTACGTAAATGTATAAATTCATTGTCTTGGATGATGAAAGACGCTCAGGCTGAAATAACGTTTTCATTTCAATTGCTCATAATTTTAATAAACTGTAGATTTCTGATAAGAGTTTGGTTTAAGCTACTGTAGCAATATGTAAGAGATTGGAAACTGCGGACGCACGGGACTATAATGAATGCATGGGAACTCCCTGGATGAATGTGTGCTGACTGTTGCGTGATTGTTGAAATTAGTATGAGTACAGCACGAGCTTGTTTCATGTTTACTTTGAAAATGTAACTCCACGAAAGGATATAGAATACTGTTATTGTTATATCTTTACGTTATTTTTACAGATTTTTGTTAACGGCTCCAGCAAGATAAGCTTTGCTTTCCTTGGGTCGAATAGTTTGCAACATTTTTTAATATTGTAGTTTTTGCATTCTTTGAATAGAATTGAATTGAATTGAATACAACAGCTACGGAATGTGACTTTGCTTAATAGAAAAACAAAAACCCAAATCTTTAGGCATAATTTTGATGGTACTCTTGACGCTGGAAAAATCAAGGAACCTCATCAAAAATAAAAATAAATATTTTTCAATAATTTCTTACTTGCAAAAAACCATTGCCATCATCCTCTATCGTCCCTCGTGATTTGCCATGTAAGTTACAAAATGGAACATCACAACTATGAAATGAATAAGGAAGTTAAAAAAAAAACAAGTATATACATATATATATATGTTCTGAATACAAATTTATGATTTTTCATCAATGTCTTAGAAATCGACTTAGAAAAAACTGAATAAAACACTACAATCTATAATTTATAAAATATATATTGGCATCTATAATACCAAGTGGAGCTATAATACCAAATGGAGCAACAAAAACTTCTAAATAATAGTAAAGAAAACTACTAACTGATAAAAAATAAATATGATTTTATTTCATTAAAGATTCAGGCATTACAAAAAATGTGAGACATAGTCAAATTTTTATTACCCAATCACATTTTGTAAAACCCAACTCTAGTTTGTGAATGAATAATCGACTACAATACATGCCCTGAACAGGAGCACAAAAATGTATACAATTATGTTGTGGTGTGATGTTGTGTTAAGTTATGTTGTGGTGTGTATATGTTGGTGTGTTATGTTAAGTCAAAAACTTGCCTTTCCCAGTCTGGATATTTGTCTTTCAACAGAACTTGCCTGGTGTATGTCACTGAACCACGAGGCACTGAAAACGAGGACGATTAAGATGTCAACGATCAAGAACGAACACACACATATATTGCCAAGGAAGGAAATATATTCATACCAAATTTATATTGATTTATTTCAATGATATTTGCGAATGGAATTTCAACAAAAAGACGAAGCGATAATTTAAGTTCATGAATCCAAAATTAAAAAATTAAAAATCACTAGCAACATTTGCGGGTAGCTATAGGAGTAACTAAAAGTCATTAAAACTATTATGGGTTGCCCAAAAATTGACTCAAAAGTTGAGGGTCAGCTAAATCGACCCCTTGAAAAATAATATTTTGTGTTGGTTATCAACGGAGTTCAAAAATTTCTGGAGTTCAAAATTATATCCGTTCATTGCACTATATATACACTCCACTAAAGACTCACTGTCATTTGTAACTCTTTTGAAATAATGCAGAAGCGTTCTTAACTTTTCAGCTTTCGTCTTGTTGATGACATCTTTGGTTCCTCTGAACAATCTATGATGAAATTGTTTCTGAATTCAATTTAACGTTTAATGTCATGTATCAGTGACACTATAAAGATGAAAAAAGCTCACGAGGCTTGAGTGTGTTAATGATTTGAGCTTCTTTATCATCGCACTTCCTACCTTTAATAAACAGTGTTTTAGCTTAGCCTGGCAAAAAGTGTTTAATCTGTAATGCAAACATTCCAAATAAATCTCAAATAAGTTTTAGGTTAATTTTTGCTTAAAATAGTTGCTCCTACATAGAGGTTCTAATTTTGCTAAGAAATATTTATGATAATTTACCAAATGTAATTTATGATAATCTATGACCGAAAACATTTTAGACTGTGGACATAAAAATAAAACGCAATGACATTCATGCAATGGAGGAAACGTTTCTTATTCTAAGGGATAAAGACGTATTTTAGAAAATTCGATAACAACTCGATTTGGTAATATTTCCCTTGTGCATAAACCCAAGAAATACAGAAAAAACACAAATTAAATATCAAATAGACAAATTCCGAGCCTCGTCTACAGAATGAGACCAAGAGCAATAAACACAAGGAACCAAGACCTCGGGTAATGTATAAGTCTACGAAATAGTAGATATAAATTTTATGTCCACTTGTTTATAAAGAGAAACGTTTTACTGCTGTAGTAACAGATAGTAACAAAAATATTCAATATAATTGAAACACTTGCAACGCAGAAAGAGGCTAAAAACAATTGCTTTGTTAACAATTACAGAAATTGAGACTCGGTTAATGGTCTGTTTTCAACTTCGTGGGTACCTGTTAAAATTGATGTCAGGAAACGTTGAATATTCTGAATATTTCTGCGAATTTCTTCGAGGGAATGTGCAGAAAAACGCGTTTGCAAGGAAACAAGCAGCCTAAAGATGAAATATATAAAGAATTGATAATTTAATGCAAGTGAATAAACTGAAAAACAACAAATAGTCAACCAATTTGCAGTATTTTTGGTCATGTGATATTCTGTTATGCAGATATAAATACCTCTGTAGGGAGGAAGATGCTTATGAATTTATGTCTGCTGAGTATTATCTGCGGGGGGAAGCTTTCGCAGATGTAAAATTGCAAAAATCCTCCTCCACAGAGTTAAAACATCCTCCTCCACAGAAGTAAAATTATTTAAATAGTAACAATAACGCAAAAGTTTCTGCATTGTCCATGATATATCCATAGAAATTGTTAAAAGTTTACCTGTTGCTGTGAAAGCGTTAAACTGTGATTATTCTGTCTCTTCAACAAAGGTGGAGGCTGTGTAGAAAAAGAAAACAGCATCAGTACCACTGGTAGTGAATACACAACAAAACGAAGAGAAAAGCACTAGTTTAATCCACCTATTCGAGTGAAGGCTGCCATTATCATTTTCGCATTAGGGCAAATCGCATTGCTTTTTAGTTTTAAAATTAAAAGCAAATGGAATAATTCTCGCTGTAATTGTGAGAATCACTACTCGAAATAAAAAACATACCCTGGTACAAATTGAAGGTAACCGTAATGTTAGTGTAACCATTTCTGGTAATATTCTATCAAATAGCTCATCCTTCTCATTTCTGGTAAGATGCTGAAAAGCAATATAACTGTCATAAGTTTATAAGTTTATCAAGCAAAATATATAAAAATTAGAGATAAAATAAATTTTGTGGATATTTCCAAAAACAAAAAAGCAGCCTCAATTGACCGATCAGAGATACTGCAATATTGCACTGGGAAAAAAGAATGGGATTTTTTGTGAATTCTCAGCATTTACAACTTGCGAATGGAATGTTTTACGTCATTTGGCAATCGGTCGTTTGGCCCTTCCCGGAGTGAAAAAAGTTAAAGATGCAACAAAATAAAATCTTTGTAAAAATTCGAATATCAATGAAAATAAATTACATAAAAATAAAGTCGTCAAATATATAGCTTCACCTAAAACTGTTTCTAAACTTATACGATATTTGTTGAAAGAAAACAAATGAATGGGTTGTTTTTAAGAATTTTGAATCATAACATATTTTTGTAATATAAAAATGAATTTTGGTTACATACGTGGTTGCAAAATGCATGCCAACCTTCAAAATCCCATTTGTCTTTATAATGCACATTGTATGTCATAACAGCATTCTGGAAATACAAAAGTAAATAATGGTGTGTGGGCAGAAAACTATAATTTTATAATTAATCCGAATATCAGTATAACAACGATAATCCCTGTTCCTCCAATGGCAGGTGCAAATAGCACGAGAATATTTCACATTATAAGGTTCTTTAAAATATGTTTTGATTATCACATTACTATTAAACTCTGAATTATTAACCCAGTAATTATTATTCGATTATGTACATGTTATTAATTATTCATTTGACGTTTCGAAGTATGCATTGCTTTATGATCAGAACCCCCAAAGTTGCAAATGAGCGAAAGCCAAATATATGCTATCACGAAACAAACGAGGTGTAGCTAATAATGATATTGAACGTGCTAATTAGACGAGGATTAAACGACAACTCCAGGATTGATCTACTTGTTTTTACTGGCAGACTTTCATTTTTTCAAATTCAAGAGTTTGAAGAAACGTGTGGAAACAAGCGAGAATATCGCGTCTCTACTCTTCGTAGGAATGGCACAGCAACAAGTAGTGTTCCGAGTCCTTTATATTATCGTTTATTTGATACATCGGATTAATCGTATCTCTGTAATTGTATTTGAGTTTATAGAAATATCAATTCATTCTAGTGCCTTAGAGATTATATACACATTGTTTGATAAAATTAACAAAAGAAAATTTATAAAAATAAACATACAAAACAAATTTCCACGTAAATTTCCCAGTTCAATGTTACTTTGCAGGAAATATTAAGTAGAAAATTAAATTTACCTGGAAATCCTTTGAACTTTTCATCGGCTTTAAAAGCGTTTCTTCAACAAGTTCCCACCTCTTTCGAATTCTTTTATTTTTTGTCTGCCAAAGTATGAAATCGAAAATTTATTTATTTATTTTATTATTTTTTTAAAAATTTATTTCGAAAATTTAAGCATCAATAATAGGACCAATAACATCACTGTTTTTAAGAAACGTGAATTATTGTCTCATAATCCCTATTCAATTCGAATTTCGATTCAAATTTATTCATAAAGCGTATCTAAAGTAATACATGAAATACCCTATACGACAAAGAGAAAGCAAAGCTTTACGAGCCTTGGCCGCTTAATAACAGCAACAATCTGATAGCATCTCTGTGCCATGTAAACGTGCGAGACGCAACAGCCACAGTCTTCTTCACGGGTACAGTGACACGAGGAAGAATAAACTCCTTTAGAAACAACAATTTGCGTTTCTTAAATCCCATGGTAATATCATGTGTATGCATTTTGAAAATTAAATGTTTTGAAACAATAATTATGCACATAGCACGCACAGCAAATTTTCAGTGTCGCGAGCCGCAGTCTGGAGCGACAGGAAAACTCCTCTTTTGTTATCTATTATGTTTTCAGATAGGGGCTGCCCCTATCTCTGGTGAGTTTTGACCACTAACCCCAGTGTTTAACACTGCTACTCATTGGCCCACCTTGAAAGGATGGACAGCCGAGGTACTAAAGGCAAAGATAGAAGTACTAAAAGCCAGATTTGAACCAGCGCTCTCACAGAGAATTTGGCTTAACCACTGGACCTCGTCATTGATACAAACATTTTATGTCATTGATTTAAAAATTAAGTTGAACTCAGTTGTCCCCCTAAAGACGCCATTAAACACAATAGAAAATTTACACAGAGAGGAAAACACAGGGGGTAAATATGGAAAAATACATTTTAAAACTGACTGATTTCTTCTCTATATTACGTAATACTGATATCACATTTGAAAATGCAGTCCCCCTGCTAAAGTTCACTGATCGCGTAATTTTTAAAGCAGTTCCAATCACTTTCAGAGAGTAACCAGTTGAAGGGTATTTTTTATTTAACCTGCATTGCATATGAACCTTATGTGTGTAACAACAATTTTTAGGGACCATACAAATAAATGAGTTCAAAATTGAAATATACAAAAATTGTTGAAGTAGAACAACTAAATGAAAAGCTTAACAGCAGCTATCAAAAATCGATAAACTCGCTAAAAAATATATAGCGAAATTAAAAAAATGATAACATACTGGATATAAGTTCTCTTTGGAACATGGCATGCGCACATGTTCTTTATCCCAAGTGTCTCTGCAACAGAAAAACAAAAATACCAAACATTAAAATCAGAAATTAAATTGAAGTTTGTTTCGGCATTTACGTTCCAAGTCTAGTTTTCTAATTAATTTAAAAAATAAGCATCAATTAAATCCCGCAAGTTTGAGTTAAACTCAACTGAAGTTTATGATGCTCTGCTAAATGATTAAGATGACCAAATTAATATTTAAAGTAAAGTCTAACGTTTGAATCTAAGACTAAGGTTTGTTCCCATTTGCGATAGAATCAATATCGATTGAATTTTACTGGATACAATTTCGACGTTTGAAGTAAGCTTAAAATAAACAATTAGAAAAATATTAGATATAACTGTTGGCAGCGAAACCTTCTCTTTACAAAAAACATACTTATTTTTAATCAGGGCCAATGACAACATTGTATTCTGTGCATCAAACATACTTTAAAAGAAATAAGGGAAATATGTTGCGCAATTTCAAAACAGAAACTATCAAAACAAACCTATATCGTTCTGGATATGGTTGTGGTGCTTCAGTAGCTTGAATATGTGGCTGCAATAACAATTAATTAATCACACTTTCATCAGAAAAAATGATTTCAGAATTTAATCAGATAAAAATAAACTCTATGAATAAACTCTATACTCTTTTTTTTTACAAAAAACTTGGATGGGCCCTAATAATTTCTTAATCAAAAACATTTTATATCTCTTAAGTTTACTATGCCCCCTTCAAACAAACCGTACCCCTTCGTCACATTTCCATAGCTCAGTCATTGGAATACATGTTTCTCTTATTTAATTTTACTGTTTTTACATAAAGTTTTGAGCTTTCAAATAAAAAAAATTGCCATTCTGAAAAATTGCCAAAAAGGACTTGACTGAGCTCACTTGACCTTAAATATTATATGCATAACACTTATCTAGTCACTTTTTTAAGCACTGGTGTAGGGTTTCCTTTCAAAAACATTAATTATGTGGTTTCGTTGACATCCTTGAGGATTTTTCCAAACAAGTGCATGTTTTGCTTGACTTCTGATTGTTTTCACACAGGTTGTGAAAATATCATCCCCCCCCCCCCACAAATGTTAACATTATTTTTTGTAGGCCTTATTTCTCGAAACGGGATTTGGGGATACCATTTAGTGTTCAAAACTGTGTCAGGATTTTTTACCAAATTCAACATTCCGACTTATACTTCAATACTGAAACCTTAATGCTGAAAGTTACAGATTTAGAAATTGATACAACAAGATTTATATATTTCAGTCGGGCTAAAAGTTTCCAGATAATTCTCAAACATGCTATTGAAAGTTTTAAAATATTTTGTTTGACATTGTACAATAGTTTCTTACAAAAAAGTTTCTTAAAAGAACACAAAGGGCCTTTCCTAGATATTTTTTGTGGGGGTGTAGAAAATGGGTGCAGCACTGAAAATGGGTGTTGCCTCGAAACACTTTAGAAATAATCATTCCAAAATGTATTTTGAAAGGTTCATGAATATTGAATCTATGAACTAAAAATTACTGAACAAAAAAGCAAAAAATCAAATACACATAAGAGTTGTCAGTGTTTTCTAATTTCTATTCAACTTAATTCTTCTTTGTTTTGATAACAACAGTTCAAATTTCTAAAATCTGCGAACACATTTCTGCCAGGCACCCCTACAAGCCCTTGTAGAGACAGCCCCAAGAAACAAATACAAATACAATATCTACATACTCGAAAAAGCACAGTATGATCCAGATGATGCTGAAGTCTTGGAAGAACATCTCCACAATGTGGCAGTCTATTAAATGCCAATGGAATAGGATCCTAAAAGAAGAGTGGAAGATGCTCAGCAGGCTTCATTTAAAAAAGTATGTGTTTGAAAAAACAGCTACTTATTTAAATTATTTTAAAATTTAACGTTTGAAAAAACAGCTACTTATTTAAATTATTTTAAAATCTAACGTTTGAGAAAACAGCTACCTATTTAAATTATTTTAAAATTTAACCTGTTACCCCCTAAATGCAATCAGTACTGCTTTACAAATCACTTAACAAATGAACACATGCCTATGTATTTAATAGCAATTTTTAAAATGAAGAAAAATGTATTAATGCTGATCCAATACCACTTTGAAAAATATGGCTTTTACAGGTTGATCAAAGACCAATCAAATTGCTTGCCAGTCCAAGAAGCCCTATTTTCAAATGCCATGTAATAATGGCACACAGTACTTACATAAAATCCTACTGTTTCATCATCAGCATCATTTAGAGGAGATCTACAAAACATTGATAATTAAGTATATATTTATATAAAAAATTTTATAAATATTAAAATTCTGATAAGAAGTTAACAATTCAAGAACATTTCAACAGTTAAAAATGAATTCCCTGCTGCTTTGCCTAAAAAGTTGTATTCTTATGAATTTTAAAAACTAAAACCTGCAAAAGAAGAGGAGATATAACCTCTGAGAGTTCATTTCCTACCGGGTGACCCAAAAAAGTTCTGACCTCTGAAAAATCCCCAAAATTTGATTTTTTTTATGAATTTCAAAAACGTTTTTTGGGTCGTAGAAACGTAGAAAGTTTAATGATTTTGCTCTATATACGTAGGCAAGCCCTTTTAGGAGAGAACGATAAATGATTTTGGGGATCTGATGCACTTAGTATGGCATGCCATTTGTCTCTATTTTGTGTTAATTCCAGTAGTTTATTCATTGTTTGGGTGGGTTTTGTTGCATGGATTGCATATAGAGATTCTTTTTGGTCTGCCACAAGGCCTTTCTGCTTCCTTGAAGTATTCCTAAAGGGCCTTTCTTGTGACTGTTTCCTGATGCAGTCACATTAGATGTCCTAGCCACGTCAGCCTTCTTGTTTTTATTATTTCACTCCATGGCTCATATTTTGTTCTGGCATAAAGCTCTTTATTACTAATGTTTCTTAAATCCCCAAAATCCTTCTCAGATGTCTATCATTGAAAAGTGTTATGGTGTTTTCTAGCTTTTTTCTCCATTTCTATTCTCTGTTTTTTTTTTACTTCTCTAGGGACTATTGTTTTCAAAATAATATGATGTCAAAACAATTGAAAGATTTTTAATTAATAAGTAACTAAAATTCAACCTGCATTGTTTTTAAAATTATTGAAAAGACAGCAATCCAATACTGATTCTGATAGCAATTATAAAAATCTAAAATTTCTGCAAAATAATTTTTATAATAACGTTCAAATGTTTGATACTTTTATCCACACAATCTTGAATAAATTATCATACAAATATAAACTTACGATCCAAAAAGGGACTGAGAAGGATCATAATCTTGTGAAGAACCAGCTCCATCATTTTCTGAATTATCATCTGTGTGGCTTGCTGATGCAAAAGGACTTAATCTACGTTCTGCAGCACTTGCAGCTAGTTCCCTTTTTTTAATTATATCTGGATCATCATTTCTTGCAGCCATATCTTCTTCTATCTGACTATCTAAAACTGCAAGAAATTATTAATTTACAATTGGTTCTTTTGTAAAAAGTGCCTTGCATAAAATTCAGTTTTCTTATTTAGGTTAGGCAAATGTTTGGTTAGGGCCTCATGAAATCTTTAAAATGTTTGTTTGAAACTGAGTCATTTGATTGACACTAGTACCAATTATATATTTGTGTTACCTGCCTTGGTAAAAGCGTAGGGACATTCATATTCTAGTTTGGAAACTTTGCATACAACAGACAATAGAAATGCCCACCTGAGCTATTACTCTATTGTTTTTCCATTGTTACTTTTCTATTGTTTCCATATTCCAGGGTATATTCCAATATAAAGTTTGCATTCCGAAGGTGCGCCATAGGTTCCAATGTTACACCAACCCAAAACAGTATACCATACACTGAATGGCACATTGCACCATTTCACTATGTCAGGCTTGTTTTCGAAAATTTTAAGCCATGTCAAGGCATCATCATGCTTTTAGTTTGCACACAACATATCTTTGGTCCTGAAATTCACCCTAGCTAGTCTAGTCCATATTTTTTACTTTAAAATTTTTTTTTACTGATTTAAAATATTTTACTGATTTAATATTCCAATATGGAAAGAAGTTAACAAAAGCGGGACATGTTAAGTAACACTTTAAAGGAGGCCACACCTTTCTCACATTACAGAAAACCACGCCCTTTTACAGTAAGCCACGCCCTTTTCGTGCACAAATCGGTGCACAGAGAAAATCATTAGGTGCACAGTCCCGTGCACAGAAAACAAAGATTCCATACTGGTTAATATTTTTGATTGATTGATACAATACAACAATTGGTATACCTTTCTTCTCTTCTTCTTCTTTTGCTTTTTTCTTCTTTGAAAAATATTCTAAAACACTAATTTGAGTGCGTTTCCGTTTGCATGCCTCGGGCTTGTCTTCAACTTCGCATTTCCTCTTGTTTGTAGCTTCTTTATGCTGTTGTTTGTCGTCTGGCTTACTTTTCTCATCGCCGCTGTTCATACTTGAAAATCATCTCATAAAAAAAATAAAATGCGTTATTTGCTAACGAAATCAACACCAAGCAATTCTTAAAGATTTAACTCATTTTCAAACAACAAAATTGCCAAATATAAGTGTAAAATAAACCTGTAAATTCATCAAGTCTTCTTGATTTTTGTGAGCACAACTTTCCCCGCCATTTGCTCTTTTCTCATAAAAACTTCGTTTTTGTTGCTGTTGTTGTAGCTGCTCCTTCACATAAACAATGAGTTTCTGAAAGTTCCAAGAAAAAATTCAGTAACTAGACGGTTCCAAAATGCAAATCAATTTTGGCATTCATAAAATATTTTTTAGGTACACTCTTCCCTTTCCACCCTTGTATGCAAAAATACAATAGAAAAAGCTGACAATAACAATAGATTATTAACGCTGTCGATTTGTCCCACCGCTTCAGTACGTAAAAGCGTACATACTTTAGCCGTGCCATCGGAATCTGTTGCATATTAGGGGAACAATAAATAACAGAACAATAAATAACAACGGTTTTATTGACCAATTGTTATAAATTATTATTATTCTTGAAATTATTGGGGGGGCTACAGCCCCAACCCCATAGTCTCAACGGTACCGTACTATTCTATATTATCAATAAAATTTGAATAAATTAACTAAATCGTCAAGGACAATGAATATATTATCAAATTAAATCAATATTTTAGAATATAGAGATCTCTTCTTGTTAGCTTACACATTTATAGAAATCTCCTCCTTCACACGTTTTCCCAATATGCGCATGTACAAATTAGCGTTGAATGTCAAGAGTGGGCCTAAAAAAACTATATTTGTTTGCAGGGCTGTAGCTCAAAAACTGTAAGGCTAAAAGTATATAATTTTGCTCAGAACGACGCCCGAAGAGAAAACTTAGAGTTTAGAATATCATCTAATCATCTGCAACCACGTTTACATGTCCAAGACTTGAAATTAAAATTGTCCAAACCCATTGGCTTTCGTATCAATTTAAAGAAACAACATTTATTTCCGGTCCATGTTTTGACACAAAACAATCTGCTTGCCTTATTGGCGAGTTTTAAGTTTAAAATTTGAAAACGTTCACTCATTAAACTCCGCAATGGAGCAAGCAGGTTGTTTTCAATATCAAAATGTGGACTGTAAATGAATGGCGTTCCTTCAAATTGACATAAAAGCACGCATGTGAGGGCAATTTTAATTGCCAGTTTTGGACAGGTAATCAGTTTGTAAAGACCTGCGCGCAGGCTTGGTAAACGGGATTGCAGATGACTGGATGATATCTCAAACTCCAAGTTTGCCTTTCGGACGTCCTTTAGAGCACATTTTGAGATTTTCAACCTCAAATATTCTAAGCTACAGCCCTGCAAACTGAGATAAAAGTTTTTTGAGTCACCAGATATTCGTTTTATTCTCGACTTCGTATTTTGTATATATTGTAGATTTCATCAACTCATATATAGTGGAATTTAACTAAACAAAACTTCAACTTAAATACAATGAGGTAAAATAAATTAACCTTTACCCAATAGTATTAAAGTTGTCATTTTTACCTTCTTGCTTTAGTACAATAATATGGCCAAGACACAGAGAGAGAGAGAGAAGTACACCATAACAAAAATATTTTTTTTTAATTTCAACGCAACGCATACTCAAATAACACAAAAAGCATGACTAATACTGAATTTAAACTAACTGTCGGTTGTCATACACACAAGCACAAAGATGCCAGTTATATCGTCTCTTTCTTCTGTGATAAAGTGGCCTTTTTTATTGTTTGTACATAAAGAATATGATGACCAGCTGGGGCGGTATGACTGATCTGAAGTATAACCGCCAATAGACCAAAATATCGTTTGAATTAAATATTTTATATTAACGACTATCTGTATGGGAGTTATTACGATGGTATACGGCACGCTGAAATCAGTCAAAAACCGTACTGGTGTAACAAAGAATTCGAAGCTGTTTCTTCGCGGAACAACCGGATTTACAGTTCTTCGCGGGACGCAGTGACGCGGATTTTTCGGCAAAGCTTGTCGACAATGAAGATTTCATATAATTTTGACAGATTGACGGAATCATTGCGTAACGTGACTTTGTGCAAAGCGAGAATTCCGTGAGATACGAAACATCCAAGTAGCAGTAGTTACGCCAAATGTTAGCCGAAAATGAGCAAAACGGCCAATTTCCAGGGAAAATTATGCGGAATGGCAAATTCCTAGCGCCCTTGCTCGATGACCCGCACAATTATGTGTTTACAAAGGATGAAACATTGAAACTTCAAAGCACTTTTTTCATTCTATTGGGTCAGTTTTATTCTGATAACCACTTTACCACCGTCACTACATGACATACATTACTACAGAACAACAGAGGCCCATCGCAAATTTCATCTATCTTTCAATGCAGAACGTGACAATATCTTCATATCAATGATTGAAACAACGGTGTCATGTGTTGTTCGCTATTTTGCAGTTCGCCATTTCGAATTACATCGCCGTGATTACCTTCCATCTCTTCCTCCTCCACAGTTTTTTCGTTTTCGTCTGGTTTCTGCTTTTTAGCTGCAAGTGCAACATCCCTGGAGTTTAACTGCAAAAATAAACAAATTATTTATTGCTCCTGAAATATTAACGAGCAGAATCAATAATCTTTCTAAAATTCTGCACAGTAAATATCACAAGACAATTTAAAATTATACCATCATATCCACAAATAAAACCCCAACCCAAAAAACTTTTAATTAAAAAAAATGAACACCATAAAGACAAAATGTGAAGACCAAACTTTACATAGCAAATACCAAAGACAAAAAGTTACATAAGACACGATAAAACACCATAAACTAAAAATAACCATTCATTAGTTAAGTGCGCGCATTCTCACTCAATATCTAAATTGCATTTAAATAAGACAGTGTCTAAAAGACGACATTTACAAGACAAATAAATGATTACAGCCTCCATAATCATCTAATGGAGCTTGCTCGGATCTCTCTGACTCGTGCACTTATCACGATTCTGCATCAAATTCGGCAGATTATTCGAGAAGTAACCAGTATATGAGAAAAGTTGGTCAATACAAGTTGTTCCTGGCCGGCAAACCCGAGAGTGTCCACATCGAGCTGTTCATAGCAGAACTTAACTTGCTAATTCTTGTTTAGCTCTGCAAAGCGCATATGCCTTTCTCATCAAATATCTGCAATAATAGCACTAATCATATATTCACTATTGATTGATTGGCTATTTGACTATGTAAACAAAACAATTCTGCTCTATGGAATATCTTTTTTTTATATGCAAATAAAACCATAAAGCTAGGCAACAACTACTTCTTATTGTGCCATTCATAGAGGGAAGGAATGGAATATCTAAACAGATACATACATCATCCAATAGCTTCCTTGTTTCCTCAGTCAGAGGATCGTGCGAATATTTGCAGCCATTTCCGTTTTTGCACGTTCTGTATGTGTGATAAAATTTGCAGGGAAATTCACGTAAAATACGTTAAGGAGAATAAACTCATAAATATAATGCAAACATACAAAGTAACAGAAAATTGTGCCCCCTACAAAATAAAACTTTGGAAAAATTCAACTGTTAATTATTAATGAATTCTGGCATGAAAATTTTGATGACATAGTTCCTATGTTGAATAATGGACGTCAGGCTTAAAAATTGTGCAGTAGCCCTTGCAAAAATACAGGAAGTCAACAATGAAAATTGAACTCAGTAAACTTTAGATAAAATGAGTAGGTTTAGATGTTGAAAAGGATATTGTGCATAAAAATGCAATTCTCCGCCAAACAGCAATCGCTGACGTAAAAACGACAAAGCTCCCTCCGTGCTGGTGTACCTTCGTGTAAGAAGTTGCAATTGGCTCCCTGAAAAATTGAGCAAATATAATTTATATTGGAATAATTCTATAGTTTTTGCAATAACGATGGAACATTTCATTTTTTTTTTCATTTATTTAAAAGACCTGCTACTAATTACAAGAGCATCAGTCTAAATCTAAATAGACTTGCCCCAAGTCTAAAATCTAATCTACATGAACATATTACAAAGAAAAACAGGGCTCCAAAACATTACCAAAGGAAGGGGAAAAATATCTAGTGGAGAGCCATGTCGGAGTTTTGCAACCGTATTTTGTTTGCTTTTTAAACAAATTTTTTTAAAAATCATTTTAATTAAGTTATGAAAGTTTCGAGTTACGAAAATTTTCGGTTTTTATGCAACATAGGCTATATTGATCGTCAAACATTCCATCTCTGTTTTTTCTTCATTTTCAGATATTCGAGCATTCTTATATAAAATATTATGAGAAAAGTAGCAGATGACGTTTACCATTGAGCATTTACCATCCAGAAAATATTTGCACTGTACTTTGGCTTTTGTTTCTTTCACAAACTCCGTTTTCCATTTTCCAATTCCATGAATCTTCATTCTTTTGTTACTCTTCTTCTTTTTCCTGCCTCCACGCTTTGACTTATCTTTGAAAAAAGGAAGCAAATGGTGAAGAGAACTGTCCGGTAATTACCAAGGTATTCATATACATATACTAACTGGTCTCGTTGTTGTACAGGAAAATATAACGACTGAGGTCTAAAGTGCAGACCGAGCTTGCAATATTGCATATAAAATGGACAATTTCTTAACTTTTTAAAATTGCTAGTGCACTTGTTTATGACATTAATGCATTCATTCTTAAATCTAAATTTAAATTTATTCTTAAACTCGTCTTAAATCTAAACCTCGCTTTAGATTTAGCACACTGTTTAATGAAAACAGTTTTAAAGTATTCAAGTCATAGATTATTCTGCGATTTTTTTAGATTAAACTATTATGCTTTTTCAACAGGGATAACAGTGACAACTTCAGACAAGGAAAATTTGAAAAACTAGTGTTTTTGAATTATTCTCCCAACCTGTTTTGAATTCATTACACAGTAAATGCATCGTTAATAAAGCTTACCAGATTCCTTGTTGTCTTGTTCCTAGAAAGAAGGGAATTCATTATTAATTAAAAACATAGCCACAATATTGAGCAACGAAATTTCAGTATAAAATATCTACCATATTTTAACAAGATCAAGAAATCTTTTCCGAAATGAAAGTCGTTTTATTGTGTTTACTAGCTTTGCTTTCAACACTTGTTAGCACAAAACATGCTTTAACTTTGTCTGTTGGGTCCTTTGGGAGAGATAGAGGCAAGGTAGCCATTCCCAATGGATATACAGGAATAACCTTTTAAGATCAGGTTCTATTTCTGAAAAGGTCTATCATAATTTCTTCTCATTGTTTATCTTCTGGTTCTTTAATTTATCAGAAAGCCATGTTTTTGACATGATATTCCTATTTCAGTAGAAATGTCAAATTTTCAATTTACTAACCTTGCATTGCACTGTAATATCCAATGGGGCATCTTTTACTGCTGAGAGCAAAGAGTTGTCAACATTTTCCAAATTTATCTGATTTCAGGAAAAAGTGATAAGCATTCATTACAATAAAGAACATTTCACAGCTCAAATGTTTCAAGTCAAGTCAAGAGCATCCAGGAAATATAATACAAGAAAACTTGGCTTAAATTAGTTATCTAAATGTGCAGTTATGTGTTGTTATGAAGTAATTCTAAATGAGTTCTGATTTCTGAAGGGGGGAAAGAGTTATATAGATTGTATATTATATTATATTATTATATTGAAGCTGCTGGAATGACATTCCCATGGATATAAAAAAAATCACCCTCTGCTATTAGTTTTGTTGTAAATTCAAAGCTTTCCTCTTTGAAAATAATTATTAAAATTGATCTTTGAATAGTAGGCACAAGAAGGTCACCATCCGCCCTAGTCATTAAATCTCAATGACAGTATATAATCTTGATCAAATGTATATGAAATACTATTAAAACAGGGTGTGCGCTCTCCTTTTTTAGTCTGACTACTGAGAGAGCTCCTCCTTTAAGTAGTTCCCTCCATACAATTGATCTTTTCTGTTGTTTTTTTTTATGTCTATGTTTTAATTTTGCTAACCGATGTATCAATTTTCTGTATCTTATATTTTTGTAGTTTAGTTATTTGTCTGTTTAGTTATTTCAAAAAATTGTATGTAATAAAATTTAAAATATATGAAACCAAAAACTGAAACTATTAAAGACTATTTGAAAAACAGACCTCTTTTTCAGCATTTCCAAGAACACCATTTGTCAATGAAATCTTTTTCTGTATCTGTGCTGGAACTTTATTCAATGGAATTTCATCATCATCATCATAATTAATATCTTCATCATCTATAAAAATGCCATCATCACTAACAGCATCATTCAACACACCAATTTCTTCATTTTTACTTTCAGAGAATTTTTCTGCAGAATTCTTTTCATACCAATTCAACTGTCTTTTTATCAAATCTGAATTTTTTAAAGTTGCATCATGTTCATGGTTAGCAGCACATAAGTCTGTTTTATTAATGACATCATGTATTTCTTTTGTGTTCTTTTTAGAGAGGTTTTGGATGCTATCAGTTACCATTGTTTTGTGTTTCGTCGACTTCATAAAAACTGCATCTTTCTTGTCAGAAAATAGATGCTTCTTGTCATCATCATTATGCAACATTTTAAATGTTGGAAACAAGTTTGATGTCTGTGAAAGAATTTGATCCAGTACAAAATTAGAGCCTGTTGCAGACAATGGATTATTACACACATTTTGTCTGTCATTGTCTTTTTCAGATTTGCATTGGTCATCAAAAATACCATTAGATATTTTGTTTGATTGAGAACTTTCTTTTTCATGCTCAAAAGCAACCAAAGCCTGCTTTGCTTCTGGGAACATTGAATTTTCGGCAGATTTCCTAGATACAGGCCATTTATGAGGTTTTGTTTTATTCCTTGGCGAAACTTCATTGTCACTGTCATCACAAATTTTATTGTTTTCCAGCATTCTCTTTAATTTATTGATTTCCTTTTTCTTTTTCTTGTTTATTTTCCTTTTTCTTGCCTTTTCTATTCCTCTTTTGCCAATTTTCCCAACAGAACTATTTTTGTTATCCTTTTTAACAAATGGATTATCAATCACATCTAAATTTGGTTGGCTCTCAGAAATTATTGGTCTGTCAGAAGTATTACCAAAAAATTCAAAATCTTCCTTAGGTTCTCCAGTGCTAAACATGCGCATTTCTTTTGCACTAACTCTACACTTCGTATGCATTTTTCTCAAATAATTGCCAGCTTTCTTTTTCTTCTTTGATCTTTGGTCATTACAACTCTCAAAACAGTTTTGATTTTTGGTTGTGGCATCGCATTCATCAGTACCAACTTGCATTTTTGCAACAGAGGGTTTCAGCATGTTATCAGACTTTTTTGTTAGAAAACGTTCCTTAAAACTATCATTGACTGTCTTAGTGCTACCATTACATACTGAGGTAGCATCATATTCATCAATACTTATACCCAAAAGTTTATCAGCAAGTAATGGATCTAATCTTTTTGTTTGCCTTTCAGAACGGTTATCAAATGTTCTCTTCTCAATTGAATAAAAGTCACTTTTCATTGTTATTTTCTTCTTCACTGGTTCCAAATTTTCAGTCATAAAACTAGTTCTTTTTCTTCCAGTTTGTGAGCTACCAAGAATATCCTCTAAGCTGGGAACATGGTAACGAGTGACATTATTAGTAGTATTGCTTTTTATCTTTAAAGTTCCATTGTTCTCAGCTTGGCCCAAATCTTGGACATCATGTGGTCCGCAATTTACTGCCTGATCACAATTTGAAGTCTTGTCCACCTTGGTTATTAAAATTGCATTTTTTTCTGAAAAAATATTCTTTTTTCTCTGGTGTACATCTTCATCAATGCCATGCATAGGCCTCTCCTCTTTAATTTTGTCACGTGGTAGGCAAGTCTTCGTGTAAAAATTTGGATCTGTTTTTTCATTTTTAATTTGTTCATTAATAATGATAGGCTTCTTCAAGTTGTTGTTGTTCTTAAGTTGGCGATGCGAAATCTTGGATGGTGCTTCAAAAAAAAGTAAATCAACATTGCCGTTAGCTGGTAATGGCGAGATTAAAGAAACTGGAATTATGTTTTTCTCGCTGGAAACGATTGATTCCAAAAACGGAAAATTAGGCCCATTTTTGGAACTCGTGTCTTTTCCGACATCTTGCAAAAACTGCGGCTTGCTTTTAATTTTTGGAGGCGGCTCCGCAAAAAGATCTTCAAGTGTCATGTCCATCTTTTAAATTGACTCATCAGTGCTTCAACAAACCTTGTACACTTTCCAAAGTGGGTTCATGCTGCTTCAAAACGTTCTTGCACATGGATATTAAGAAAAAAAATTCGAGGCCAGACGACCTCGTTTTAGAAATTAAATCTCGTTCCCAAGTAATCCATCTGCTTGGCCTTTTCCCACATTTCATTTTAGCAACAACAAAGAGAAAAAAGATTTGCTTAAAAGATATAGAGAAGAAATAAGCAGTAATTGATTGAATAGTGGTTGTACTGCCTTGAATTCAGAGTTCAAGATGAGTGGTGGTGTGTATGGTGGAGGTAAGAAATGAGAGGAAATCAAATTGTAAGACGAGGGGAGAGGGGGTGACTGAGGAGGAGAGAGGGGTGAAAAAATTAAAAAATGAAAACAAACAAATGTTATTCCAGATTGGAAAGCATGCTTGAAATGATAGGCTACATATCATTCGAAGTGAGCACATACATGAAACAATAGTAATTAACTAAAACAATATAAAAGGTGCAAGCATACAGTCACAACTGCAAGCATGTTTTCCAACCAGGGCTGTATATTTGCTTGGTGTTTCTTGTCCACCCAACAGAGGATTGTACTTGGGCTCTGGCCAATGGCTGGAGAACTTGACTGGAGCATCTATAAAAATACAAAAAGGGAATATCCGAAACTGATTACTGTGTGCTCATATACATAATATCCAGGTTGAAAACTGTGATTTAACATGAGAAACAATAATTTAATTAACTGAAACTTTGATTGAAAATGTGCAAGTGTAGTTGCAATTGCAATCAGGTTTTCCAACCAGATCGAAATGCATGCATTTCTCGTGAAAAAATGATTAAAAATTGCCAGTTTTTTTGCTCGTAAAACAGTAAGCCTTACTGTACAAGCTTTCATTGTTAGTTTGTAGAAACATCACAAGTCGGATTCATAATTTGTTAAAACATAAATATTAAATTATATTAAAAATAAATAAATAACAATATATTATTATAAATAGAATTATTTGAAAACTCTGAAATTGCAGCACTAAAAGATCCGAATGAGTGAGCTTTAATTTACAAAAATAAAATGTAAAGATGACATCCTACCAGGAAATAACAAAGCTTACTAACCAAGGAGGATGCTTATAGGAATCTATTAATTTTTACAGATGATATGTGGTATAAAGTATTTAGTTTATTTGGGATCAACTCAATAGAATTTTAAGCAGGGTGAAGAAAAAATGTACCATCATTCTCTCTGTCAGAAATGATTGAGAAAGATATTCTATGTATGCAGCATTGCCTTTAGTAACTTTTACTTGAGCAGCATTTTGGAGAGTTTTCTGAAAGGTCCCATATATGAGTTGTTTGAAACTTACCTGTTTTCCTATTTTTTTCAATGTAGATGAGGTGGGAGCATTGGTTTTTGACTTTGGGTCAATGACAACAAGAGTTGGATTTGCTGGAGAAGATTGTCCAAAGGTATTTTATTCATTTATTCTTTAATTGTTAAATATTTTCTTCATCATGGATATGAACATTCTCTTACTTCTTGAACATACTTCTTGATCATTAAAATTAAGTAATTGGTGACATTATATGATTGCAGGGTGAATTTTCTACAACCATCGGTGTTCACGATGGCATTAAAGATGAACAAATGGAAACAGAAAGTGAAGGTGAGGAGGAACAAGCAATATTTATCTTTTCTGTTTTTTTAAATACCTCAAATACACTGATACCCCATTCATGCTGTGAGTTAAACCAACTTTAACTAATCCAGGTCATTGATTGCTGTATTCTAATTAAGTAAGTAGGTAAGTTTCACCACTAAACATTTAAAATGGCTAATTAAAATTATAAACAATTTCCACAGTATTTAAAAATACAAAATCAATTTACAAAAACATTGAAAAAATCACAAACCCCTAACTAAAGTGGCAGGGATAACATCAGAAAGATTGAGGTGACTTTCATTCTGTGATAGTCCGTTTTAGAGATGTTAGAAACAAAAATTAATTTGGGCCTTGTTTGTGATAGACTCAATATCAATTGAATTGTTGTAGTAAGCCTAAATCGAAGATAAGTTTTGGTTGCATTTGTGACAGACTATCAGTTGAATTTGACTTGACACAAGGTTTCTCTGTTGTAGTTTGTGGATCAAAACAAAACTCATTTTTATTGTTTAATTTATTCCTCTGCCATATATGGTCATTGTTAGAAACATAAAATACGCATAAAATATGTTTAAAAAACTGCATTGATACAATATTCTTCTCACAACTCTTGTTTGATAATATCAATACTCGTTTTTGCAACAGACTCAAAATCCATCCGAGAATCAAGCAGAAATTACTACATTGACCCATCAGAGATATACATCCCTAGAGCCAATGTAGAAATGATGTCACCACTAAAAGACGGACTCATTGATGATTGGGATTTATTCGAAAAATTGGTTGATCATTCATATAAGCGACACATAAGATCAGACTCTGGATTACATCCTGTTCTCATGTCAGAAGCACCAGTAAGCATTTCTCTTTAAATTATTTGAAATATAGTACCTTGAAGATTCAGTAGCAAGTATTTTTTTTCCTTTGAAGATTCATTAGTAAGTATTTTAAGTCCGAAAGTAATTCATTACGAGAGAAAAAAAGATCCTCTTATTCTCATCAGCCCTTTTAAAATAAATTTTGGACATTTATCATTCTTGATGTATTACATTCAAAGATTACTTAATTATTTTCTGATTTATTCCAGTGGAACGTTCGAGCTAAAAGGGAAACACTGACAGAATTAATGTTCGAAAAATACAACGTGCCAGCATTTTTCATTTGCAAGAACGCTGTCTTGTCTGCATTCGCAAATGGCCGCTCAACTGGTCTAGTTATTGACTCAGGTGCCACACATACAAGTGCTATTCCTGTCCACGATGGATTTGTCCTTCAACAAGCAATCGTTAGGTCGCCTGTGGCTGGAGATTTCATGTCGAGGCAGTGTTTAGAGTTTTTCATGGAATCAGAAATCGATGTCGTGCCTGGTTATACCATAGCAACGAAGGTAATGTTCGTGTTTTGCTCAGTCTCCCTTAGTTAAAGATGCCAACATTAGATCGGTGTTATATTACGGTCGAGATAATCACGCACACTGTATCTAGATATTAAAGTTATTTTTAAATGTGTATTTTAAGAATGAATAATATTTGTCATGCATCTGAGGATATCCCGCGTACGTCTCAACTTTATCCCGCGTGAGTCCCGAGTCTCAACTTTGGGAATTTACATATCGTCACGTATTAACTTTAGGATTTGTGAGAATCCATACATAAAATCGTTCGTTATTTGATATGTATTGTATACAAAAGAACATAGGAAATTGAGCGTTTACTGCTGTTGCAGCGTTTGAATAAAAACGTAAACTGTACAGGTCTTTGATACAGTGTGTTTATATGCAAGAAACGAAAACAGAATTGGAAAAACAGCAATCAACTTTCTCACGAAACGAAACACCGAAAGGAGAAGAAAGAATTTTTACGTCTCTTGCTGTTTCTTTTCGTTTTTTTTTTCGTTTCTTTTGCACGAAAAAGTGTTAACTTACCTAAAAAAGACGGGATATTGGTGTGTAGTCTGAAGGATTCGATTCAGACAATGTTTAGAAAACGGAAACCTTGCAAGCATGTTTATCTTCAACTAATGGTTTGTTCCAGGAAGCGGTCGAAGAAGATTTAAAACCAATTTATACAAAAAAGAAGATTCCAGAAGTTACAAAATCATTCAACAATTTCATGGTTAAGGTGAGAGCTCAACCATAATTTATTTGCTTAATTTTGAACATGTTCGTGGGCTCTAATTATTGATTTATGTTAATATTATGTCATTATTCATATAAATTTGGACATGTAAACATTTTCATTCTCTGTGGAAATGGGTAGCATTTCAGGAAACAAAATCTAGCCTGCGTACTGTTATAGAGTTTCTTTCCACCCTATCCCTCTGTACTCAGGATAAATGTGCATGATATGATACCAGCACTATAATGGAAAGTCTACAAAGAAATATTCTCATTAAATAGACCATTCCGTAAAATATGGCAACAGGGGGCTTTTTCCCAAGATTCATCGAGCTCGATGATCAAACGCCTATAGAACTGTTAATGATTCATAAATCGAAAGCAATGGCTCACGGGAAAAAGCCCCTCACCGCCATCTTTCTCGAAATGGTCTATTGTAAATGCCACTCACAATGAGCATTAAATGACTTGAAGACGTTTAAAAAGAAAAATAGAGTAACGGAAAGTTGTTTTAACGATATATAAAATGTAATATATATATTTGATTATGTTGTCAATTGTCAAAATTCTTTTGTAGCAAGTTGTACAAGATTTTCAATCGTCGGTTCTCCAAGTTTCTGACAGTCCATATGATCAAAAGTGAGAAACTTATCATTCTTCAACATAGTGTCTATTTTCTTGCAAAATATATACGAATTTATTTATTACTTAATATTTATATAATGACTTACATATCGCGTACAATTTAATATCAGGGACTTGATATTAAAAATCCTTCTCAGATATTAAATTAGAGGTCAATATCCTTCTCAAATTTTGAGTTTTTTCTCGTGTCATTTGTTGAGACCTGTTGACTTTAATGCATTACATTTTTTTTTATTTCTTCTCCAAATGCCAAAAATCTTAATTTTCCTCTTATGGTAATTTCCAACCGCATTTCGAAGAATACTGACACATATTTAATATCCCTGAAGCAAAATAGCTCATTTGATGTGTTCATGTGAGCTGAAGAGAACACAATTTTGGATATTTGATTCGCAAAGATTTTATACTTCAAAGTGACAGTTTTATGTTTTGAGAATTTCTTGAGAAACCAGTGTTAAATTCATATTTATTCTTTCTTTCCATGTCATTTTCAGTGCACTCGAAAACGTCCCGATAGTTAGTTTCGAGTTCCCAAATGGATTCAACAGAACCTTTGATGTCGAAAGATTTCGAATATGTGAAAGTCTATTTGATACCAGCACTGTAAAGGTAATCTTAGGGGTATTTTCATTTGTATTAGATTCATCGTTGCTGACCCCCTATTGGCTATTACCATGCACACATATAACCCCAACCCGCATACAAGGCAGCATGCAAACACAGATAAAGCTGTAAAACTTCGCTTGTATCCTGAGATATTTACAAAGTAAAGCTACTTGTACAATAAAGCTTGTATGGTTCTTGATATTTGGTAATTCAGTGAAACTCTACAACAGTCTTGTCATATAAAAGCAAAGCCACTAAAGACGTGATTTAACTTTTTAGTGTATTTTTGCTCAAAATTCGTTGGTTTTTGCTTCCTGAAGACCAATTGCTAGCATTGCAGCCTTAACATGTGCTTTTGTAAGATACAAAAGTCATCATTTGGCTTAACCAAGGCACCACAGAGAAAAAGTTAAATTGTTTGCATTCATTGCAAACACAAGTTAGTCTCTGGAAGAAACTTAATTGAGCAGCAATTAAGACAGTAACTGCCAGCAGACAAACCTTTTGCAACGAGTCGATCTCATCACCAAAATTGTGATTGCTTGTTGCGACCTGGACTTGTTATCCGAGTCTCAATTCGCGCAGCCGCTAGTGAGAGCGGGTGTGAAGTTAGTAGCGAGCAAGGCGGGGCTGATGTAGTGTGCTTGTGATCTTTGTTTTGATTTTCATTCAGCGCGCAAAGGATCTTTGTTTTATCGATTAATGCTTTTATTGCTTTTTTGACCAGAAACTTGGATTAATATTCACCTTTGGCTTATAAGACCTCGTCTTTTCAATGTAAGAAATGAAACGATCTTAAATTTTTAGTAGTATCAATTTTGTTTAATTCTAACAACTATTTACAACATTCAAGGGTGTTGAAAGTACAACGTTATTGGGAGTACCTCATGTAATAACTACGAGTATTGGCATGTGTGATATCGACATCAGAGCGGTAAGTGTGCTATGGTTTCATTAATAGTTTTATGAATTAATTTGTTTTTTGTTTCTTTTTTAATGATCGAATGTTGTTGCATTGTTTTTGTAACGGTCTGGTCGAAAATTCAGAGTTGTTGGTGATATTTTTCCGTCAATCTCAGAGAGATGTTGTTGGCGATATCTTTTTGAGTACGCCAAAAACGAAAACTGAGAGATTATTTCTTTCCAATGCCTTTTTTTTTCAAGGAGCGCGAACCCAGGGTATGACAAAATTTGAATTTCATGTATACAACAAACAGTGTTCCTTGCAACCTAATTGTTTTCCCCCTGTTGCTTGTGTTCAGTAATCATTGTAAAATACCTTGTTTATGTCATATGTTACGAGTAGTGGCCACAGGGTTTACGTTTTTATAATAAATAGAAAACGTAACTAGAGAATGTTTCAAAATCATCATTAAATATGGCTCATTAGTGTGCCATGAAATTTGACAATGATAGGCCTTAAACTCATCATTTGATTCGGTGCGTGCATGTCATGACCATGCATACAGATTTGTGATAAAACAGATAATAATGATCTTGAAAAAAATCTAGGGGAAAAAATATATTATATTTGCGTTATGTTTTTCTTGGGTCGCATAAAATACCTGTATTTTAACTTTTGTAAGAATATATTTTATGAATAAATTGATGATGATGATGATGAACGTTGGAGTATTCAACAAATCGACGAACCAATATGGGCCTACACGATTTCTTATAAGCATCTTTCATTTCAGGGTCTTTACAGCAGTGTGATCGTTGTTGGTGGCAACTCTTTATTAAATGGCTTCGTAGATAGACTCAATAGAGAATTGTTATCAAAGACCCCATCGGTACGTTTGCAGTAAAGTATTTTGATGTGAATCAGTCATTCGTTTATTTGTATTTTGATTCTCTTTCCTATAGTTGGTTTGACACCATTAATATATCGATATATAATTAGTGTATTATAATCACTATAATTTTGACAATAATGTACGTAGAACGGTTAAATTTTTTTGTTGCATTAAATTTGGTTTTCAGAATCTATAAGGTCGGTGGTAGATCATAGAGATGAGGACACAGCTATCTCCAGATGTATGAAAAATATTATTCGTTCATAAAATACACATTTTCAAATACCTCTTTAAGAACGAACTGTTATTTGTCATATATCTAAAGATGGCATGTGTCCTTATCTCCACTGTGATCTAGTATCTACCAATCTAATTCGAGAATCAAAAATGCAATATCTCCAAAGTTTAATGGATTTACATATGGCGGCCTTGTCATCAAATGTGGATTCCATTTGATATGAAAAGAAATCTTTTCACATGATAGTTTTTGATTGTTTAATTCATTCAATCTCTTTTTATCCTACGCAGAGCATGCGACTGAAGCTCATTTCAAATAACAGCCAAACAGAAAGGAGGTTTAGTTCTTGGATAGGAGGCTCAATACTAGCATCGTTGGTAAGAATAATAATTTTTGTCTAAGCCACCTTTTTGACAAAACGGATTTTAGCACCAAACATTCTCTATAAATATAATTAATTATTTTCGGAGAATTGTTTAACTTTGGCACAATGTTTTTAACGGTGTTAATATATAAATTTAAAAATTGATTTGTTGTAAATATTCAATTTTTTATAACTATTTCTTCAGATAAGTAGTAACAGGTAGCCATTTTTATATGAAACTAACTTATGGTGTAATGTGATGTAACCAGAAACTCCGTCCTTACCACTCCACCTTCAGTTTTACAGGAAAATAATGCAAACATTCACGAAAGATATTGCTCTTTTTATAGTACTAAATATTTTAGGGGAACATTTGTGCCATTTCCGTTCCCTTGTGTACCAGTGGAAGCTTGCAATAATTCTTTCTTTCTTTTCCCACAGGGAACTTTCCATCAAATGTGGATCTCGAAACAAGAATACGAGGAAAGCGGTCGTAGCTGCGTCGAACGAAAATGCCCGTAAACTCTTTCGAGAACTTCTGTAAACCGTAACACCTTCTTAGTATTTTCCACATTGGTATTTTTTGTAAATTATTCCATTTGTCCGTCGTTTAAATAGAAAGATTAATAAAATAAAAATTTGTTGAAATGTATAGTCTTTTCTTCAATCCACATCCATGTTCGACATTTAAAATTATTTACAACTACACATAGAAACATGTTAAAAGAACACCACATAAATAACATGCTCAGGCCGTGTTTCCATTATTCAGTTTTCATCAAAACGGATATTTTTCCATGAAACAGCAAACAAACAAAATAAAAAACAGACCGCAGCTTTGATTTTGGCGCCCAATTAGTTTTTGTTGTAGAGTTGTCAAGTAACAGCAACCTCGTTCCAATGGGTATTAATATGAATCTCGTTCCAGTGGTCAATAAAAGAAGACAATCGATATTCAAATCCCATTCAAATGTAACGCTAGCGCTTTATCCTTTCCATTCTCCTGAGAGTCGGTCGAATGTTGACGCGTGATTCCATTCTTTTAATTGAGCCAATGGACGTTCAGGAAATCGATGCAGGTAACGGTGGTGTTTTCTTTTGAAATATGAATGGGTACGAGGTTGAAATAACTCCATTTTGGGCGTTTCCATGAAAAGATGAATTTTTGAAAAGCTCCGTTTTTAAATTTGTCTACCGTGAATAAATTATTCAAACTTCTTTCATGTTTACAAGCGTTTTAATGGAAAATAAACACTGTTTATACGTAGCAATGGAAAATAAACGTAGCAGTGGAAACGAAGCCTAAATTTACTACCTAATATCTCTACAAATTCTCCCGATGTCCAAACTTACGTAAAACGTCAAGCTTACCAAATTCATGGCTTGCAATTACATCACGTTGATGTACAGTTCAGAAATTTCTTGACAGCAACATAACATATAAACAAAACCAAACTGTTCAAATGTAAAATAGGCCAGTAGAAATCGAGATGAGACCAGCTGAAACAATATTTCTTTTGAGGAATTTCGTACTTTCAAAATTTCACGTGAGCAACGATGATGCATTGCATTATATAAACGAGTTTCGTGTACACCGCTGTTTTCCATTTCTTCATGGTCGATATTAGATCATAGTCAGGATAACGACACACCATCTCTAGATATATGACAAATAACATTTCTTTCTTAAAAAGTTGTTTTGAAATGTATTTTAAAAGCGAATAATATTTGTCATACATCTAGAGATGTTAGTGTGTTTGTATTTCATAATCTCGACTATGATCCAACACGGACCCATCTGTCTGTAGTCATATCAATCAGACAAAAAACACATTCGTAGGAAAAGAGAAGAACTAAGCTGGATGTAAAATTCGTGTATATAGTGCGTTATTGGTCAAGCAACACACAGCTAGATACTAAAACATTACCTCTAATTTATTCACGACCAAGGGTTTTTTCCAATTTCTTCGGTATCTGCAAAAAAAACAGTTCTCAGCTACGTTAAAAAAAATATATATCCAAATTTGACGATAATCATGTGCCAAGTTTGGTAAGTATAGCTCTCATAGAAAAAAGCTAAATAGAGGCTGAATGAGCGCCCCCTTAAGGCCAGCCCCCTTTTGGGTTCCTACAGCCGAAAATGTTTAAGGATTTATAGGGTTAAAATTCAACAACATACTTGCAGGTTAAAAAAAATTGAAATTCCTGTTTGAGAATTTTTATTTAAAGAAATAACTCACTCAATTGCAGAGCTAAACGAGGAGTGAGCAACCATGCTCTAAAAATTCAGAAATTCTTTTCCAGTGGGCCAATGGAGGATAACGTTTTTTAAGCTAATTGATTTATCGATTTATTGATTGATTTAGTTTTTTTTCTAATGTATATGTTACAAGTTGGATTTCAAGCTGGAACAAAATATTGTGATTGAGGAATTTACAGTGGAACATTATCCCACACAAATATACCACACATTTTGTGCTTTTTACTGGTATGGAAGTTTCATGTTAACATTCACAACCTGTTCGAGTACCCTATTAATAACTAGTTACGATGAGTTCAAATAGAGTATGAAAACAAAGAGTTCTTGCGTGATTTTTTAATACGGAAAAAGAATAACAGAAACTGTAAATAGTTCACGTGAAACGTCAGGAGATCATCATGAATACGTACCTTTTTGTAACATTATGAGGTTGTTGGAAGATGAAGATCTTTGATCCATTGATCCATCGCTGTTGGATAAAGATTTACTGAGATGAACACAAATTTGTATTAAATCGCTAAAATAATGAACAAAGAAGATTTACTTAAAATTGAAAAAGAATTTAATCAACTTGTTTTAAGTTAAAATTGAACAAGAGAAAAGTCGTCAAAATTTTCATCAAATGTTTTCATCGGACAGCAAAACGTCATGAGTATTCAGTGGGAATAAAATGTGTTTATCGGACAGCAAGAAGGTGATAACTAGGATCCAATTACAGGGGAGACCCGGTGGATATAATTAAATTGAACAAGAGAAAAGTCGTCAAGCTTTCCATAAAATTTAGAGCCTAGTGAACTGCTTAAGTGGAACAACGCGGAATATCATAGGAGCCATGGATATTTCGTTGAGCCAAATGTGATTTTGTCCCCATTAAATTACCGAAATGATTCTAAAAGGGCCATATGGCCTATTGACAAACATTGTAAATGTCATATTTTTAGAGAGTAAATGTCATATTTTTAGGGAGTAAATGGATTCATAACTTCCTGCACATTTCAGAAGTTTTAAATTGACTTCATCTCCAAAATTGATTTGGTCTGCTCCTCCTACTCTTGCTTAACAGAAGCGTACACAAGATTTTATTGCTTATTATGCATAAATTCAAACCTAAAAGGGTTAAACACAAATTTTGAGTGGAAGCAAAATCATAAGTTTTGAGTGGAAGCAAAATCGCACTTCCGTAGAAAATAATTCATAAATACCTTCTTAAATGTTGCAGGTCTTTCTTGGATTTTGATTGTTGTCGAGCTTCAAATATTTCCTTGAATTAAACAGAAATTATTGAAGATCAATCCATACAAATCTAAACTAAGTAGTGGTTCCAAATAAATTAAAATCGATCAAACATAAGTTATGTATAAAGTATGACAAAAAACTGCCAGACAATGTACGCATTATGAATAGAGAGACCTATTAAATGTAGTCATAAAATGAATATTCCTTAATAGCAAGTCAGAATTCGGAAAAGTTTCACGAATGTGTCGGCGCAAAAAATTGAAAATAATGCTTTTACAATCAAGTAAAAAATAAGCAGAAAGACTGATAATCCTCCATAACTGTGATCCTTCTTGCATTTAATGTAACATGAAAACAACTAGTCTACTTTTAGTACAGTAGAACCTTACTAACCTCAAGAAAATGAGGCTCAACTGCAAAGGAGTTTTTAAAGGATTCCCCATAGAGTGAACTTTTACGCAAACTATATTGTATATCCCTTGAGAGCTTCCAGTGCTGATTTAGATTCGGTTATCTTGAAAACTCGCTGTCTGAAAGAAATTTTTATCCCCCTTGAGAGTTAGGGAGGTTCAACTGTACTGAATTTTAAATTCCCCCCCCCCCCGAAAGCTTCCCGTATAGATTTATCTTTGGTTATCCTGAAAACTCAATATCTCGAACAAATTTATATTCTTCTGAGAGTTCGAGATAGCAAGTATTGAACTGGATATCCCTTGAGAGCCTTCAGTGTTGATTCAACTTTTGTTATCTCGCAAACTCACTACCTCAAACAAATTCGCATTATCCTTGCTTGACAGTAAAAGGTACCGGGGTTCAAATGTGTTTACCTTAAGTCTCCGCTGTTCATCCTGACCTATATGCCTTTCAAAATTCTGTCTCTGCGTTTTAGGTGGTCTCCCTCCGTCTCGCTGCTCGCTTTTCGTTTTCTTTTCTTCTTGAACAACACGCTGAACCGGGGGTAAATGGAAATTCTCATTAGATGATACTCTACTTGTAAGCGGTTCAGGAGAACCTACTCTTCCGAGATGGGTAATCGTCTCGTCATTTTGAGTAGACGACTGACTTTCTCTGAGCTTGTCCGAATATGTTCTGCTTAATGTGTGTTTATCAGATGATATGCTGTCTCCGATTGTTGCTGTAGAGTTTCCAGTCACGTCTCGTAATCTATGCTTCAGCTCTCGACTCGTTTTCTTGTAGTAAAATAAATCTTTTTCCAGTTCTTGAATTTTTCTCTCCAAAGGTCTGAAAAATGAAAAATTTGCAATAATTGCGCCGCGACAAAAAAGCAACCTTCATTAAGCGTGTTATATTGAGCTAGAAAAAATGTTTGAAGCTATTTATGTTTGTAGCTAATTTCAAACACAGAATATAATATATGTTTGAAAATTCACAAACAAATAAACGATTCATTTAAAAAAACACTAAAACCCGCATATTAGAACAGATATCTTTTAAAAAATTAAATGAGAATTTTCGATGTATTTTTCAAATACGATTTTTGATTGCATATTTCTTAAATATTAGCCAGTATGGATGATACGTTACCCTGATAAGTATCCGTAAGTTTGCATTTTATCAAGAATCTAACCAAGCTGATAAAAAAATTCCAAATTCTTATATGTGGTTTTTTATTGTAACAGTCAAGACTATAAATAAATAAATAAATAAATAAATAAATAAATAAATAAATAAATAAATAAATAAATAAATAAATAAATAAATA
>JAYJMH010089082.1:0-31800 GCA_036873815.1 Phacellophora camtschatica | reverse complement strand
CAATGTTATAACTGTTGAAAATTCACCAGTGTACTTGGAAAACATAGTGCAAAATATTTTAAATGGAAACTTAAAAAGTGGTTGGGAACACCAATTTGTGATAGATTACGTAATACGTTTGTTTCAGAGTGAATTTGTAGAATGCAGACAAGCAGGAATGTTCATAACCCAAAGAATTTATGAATCAATGGCGAATAGAAAGGCGTCTTTCAACTTTTATTTGCAAAATAAGTTGGAATTTCAATTCTTAAAATTACTGAGCGTTAACACAGATGATGAAGTGCTGTCACTCGATTGCAGACAAAGATATGCAAGCGCGGCAATGAAGTTAGAGGGAAAAATGAATTTTTCCCAGAAAGAACCTGGTTTCCACGAATTCTTGAATCAGATAAAGAATTGTGCAATTGCCAGTAAATTTACCTGAAAAATAACACAAGCACAGCCAAACTAGAAATTGATAGTAGTGGAAGAAACATGCAAAAATACAAAAACAATAACAATGAAAGACAATGAATTGTAGAAGAAAATCACGAATGAAAACGAACACGATAACAATGGAAGCCAATGAATTGTAGAAGAAAATCGCGAATGAATACGAACACGATAGCAATGGAAGACAATGAATTGTAGGAGAAAATCACGGATGAATACGAAAACGATAACAATGGAAGACAATGAATTATAGAAAAAATCCCGAATGAATACGAACACAATAACAATGGAAGACAATGAATTGTAGGAAAAAATCGCGAATAACTACGAACACGATAAAACATTGAAGACATCAAACTTTAAATAAAACACGTATGATATCTATCGCCATTCATTAGTTTATCAAGTCATTATACCTACAAATTAAACCAGTTAATATTAAAGATTCAACATTTCTCCTGTTATTACACCTTTCTTCTCAATATAACTATATAAACAAGTCAAAATAAATATACACTTTTAAATAATCAACGATTTTAACCTAATTTTCCAATTATTATTCAGCTGATAATTCAACAGCTAAAATTAAAAATAATAAAATATTACAAATTAACTATTATCTTTCACTTAAAGTCTGAAATCGATAACCTTGAGCAAAATCACAAATTTTCAGCAAACATATTTGAATTTAAACTGGCTGTGGAACGCCCTTCATTAGTGCACCTTCCTATTAAATGCTTATTCTATTACACCCTTTCGATACTTTCAAAGCAGAAATAAAGGTGTCTAAAAGTCATCAATACAAAATATAAACACAGACAAGCGGAATGGAGAGGCGCATTCCAGAAACAAAAAAATCACAAACAATGATAAGACTTAATATTAATTAATTTCAATTATATAAATTTCAATTATGTCACTTGAGAGAGAGAAAGGTAAAGTATCTTGTGGAGCATTCTCGTTGCTGCTATCATATGGCTAAGCGTAAATCAATCTTATCAATGAGTTTTACATTGGCAGTTAACACACGCAACAATGCATCAAAAGTTTAGTTTCTTGATATTTCAGAAGAATTGATATGGAATATTTTATCAGAAAACCTGCAAAACACAGCATTTTTAATGTATCTGGGAAGACCATTGAGTTTTATCCAAGGCTAATCATCTTCATCTTTGAATTAACGAAAAATGCCGAGCTGAGATTTTGTTTAGCTCCATTTCGATTTCAACTTCGAAGTAAAACTGAAATAGACGCCAAGACAAATTATATGTTATTCACAAAACTTCACCTGGATTTCAGACACTGGCCTTTATCAAACTACCTAACACTAATTTGTAATCTGAAAACCTAATTCCAAATGTTCGTGGTGAAAAATACTGCGCTGAATGAACAACAATTGAATGAATTTGAATGAAATGTCACTGCACAACAAATCGAGGTCTTGTAGTTATTATGAGGCTAAGCGTCATACCAGCATTTTCTGCTCAGTGGTTCTCGGAGCGATGAGTTAATAAGTTTCGTCATCCTCCTCATCATCATCGCTAGCATCATAAATGTACTTTGGACCGGTGTTGAAATTCACTTCAAACTGATTCTCGAGCGTGGCCATCGTGATCGGGTTCATCTGACTGCTGCCGAGGCCTGAGAAATCATTCTCTGGAGTAAAATCTTTCACCAAACGACTTGTACTTGTGACCATGGTCTCCTCTGTTGTGACATCGTGCCTAAAATATATATTGGACTGACATCATCTATTCATATAAAAAGAGGTGAAACTTTCTCTGATTTTAATCAATGTTTATAAGTACGAGCACTGCCATGGGAGCTGATTAAAAATATAGATTTTGAATCCTTTGAACAGCCAAATGAGAAGTTGAAATGCAAACATAATTTTTCAATTGGGTCTCCTTCAGTAAAAGCCAAAATATAAATATTTCAGTGAATTTTTAATTACAAAATCTGTTTCACCAAGATAAGCAGCTGGGTAGAAATTTCACATATCTTTTAACAGGAGAGGAGGTAATGTTGGCGACCTTCTGTAACGCTGGGAAATCAATTAAATTGCTTTGTTTAAGTTTCTCAGATAAATTAAAGATTGTAGAGGTATGCGTTGAAATGTGAAATAAAAAGTATGATTAATTCTTGACTCAGCTTTGCAATGTTTTAAACTTTCTTACGCTTCTCAGTGGCTCGAATTTTCAAGATGCATTTAAGAGTGTAACAACTAACGAAAATAGTATCTAATACTTGATTACAATGCTCTTCTGTATGTTTGCATTCATGTGCAGGAATTTTTTTCAACCGTTATTTTGATTCACAAAAAACCACTTCGATAAAAGCAGGTAACTTTAAAATGCATCTGAGAATAGTTATCAACATCCAATTGATAAAAATTCTGGAAGTTTACAATTGAGAAAAGAGAGCTTTATAGACAGGCAAGACATAAAGTTACAATTGTGTAGCTCGACACTAGACAGAAGTTACAATTATTGACTTAAAGAAACATTGCTAAAATTGATACATCCCAATAATGCGAGAAGCATCAGAATAAGAAAAGTGAGCTTTACTAGAGAGACAAGACATCGCTGACTTTTGCATGATATTAAAGTCACATTTGGCCTATATTAACATAAATTGGAGGGAAAAATTTCGTCTTTACAGATAAGTGAATCTTAGACTAGAAATGGGTTATATATTGGCTAACAGAATATAATTTTATGCCAAAAGCAACTGTATAGCGCTTGATACGGATATATTTGGAGGAGAAATATGCCCAAAAACATTTTTGCACACTTTAATAGTGGTTTCAGACAAATGTTTGTCCGAAAGTTTGATCGTTCGAAACTTTTCGTTGTTAATATCACGCTGACGCGAAGAAAGGAAACTGTATGCAGCGATGAGACGGAAGAGAGCAAAATCCCATTGCAAAAACAAGCTAGGCTCTGGAGAAACTGATTCGGGCAGCAATTACGGCTGACTGTAAGCAGACAAAAATTTTTTTTTTGTGGCGAGTCAATCTCATTATCAAAATTGTGGTTGCTGGCAACCTTTGTTATGGTTTTCATTCATCGCGAAAATGATTAATGTCAGAAATTGGTCTTATGTCAACAATTCTTTAAATTTGGTCCAGTATCAAACAATGAAATCAAACTTTAAAGGATAATCATAAAATGAACTTACGTGAATTTAACTGTCTCAATTCCCTCTAATGTATGAGATACGTTTTGATCTGCTGTTGAAATTAAATTATTCTCTACCATGATAAATTCTTTCTTTGTTTCCTCCTCTCCTGTAGTGTGTGCGTCGCACGTGTTTTCTTTCTCGAAATACTCCTTTCTCGGACTGTCATCATCCAGCAACAAGTTGTCTTTTTCTGTATACCCCTTTGCTGAACTGTCATCATCCTGCAGTTGGTTGTCTGTATTCGAATATTTATTTGCTAGATTGTCACCATACGGTAACTGGTTGTTGTCTTTCTTGCTGAATTCATCCTCTAGATTACCATCACATGAAAACTGGTTGTCTTTCTCGTTGCCTACATTAACATCACACGAGAACTGGTTGTCTTCCTTTGTGCATTCCTTGTCTACATCATCATCAGACAGAGACTGGTTGTCCTTCTCGGTACACTCATTACCAGCATTATCACCACAGGGAAACTGATTGTCTTTTTCGGTGTGCTCCTTATTCAGATCGTCATCATACGGCAGCTGGCTCTCACTTCCATTGTAGCCTTGTGCAAGATCATCATCAAGTAATGACGCATTCTGAAGTTGGTCATCGATATATTCCTGGTCATCTACACTTTCTTTAAGGGTGTCCTCTTCCTCGTCGTCAACACAAATTTCCCCTGTCTTCAGTTCAATGTGATGAAAGGGTGAATCCTCAGTTTCAGTCGAATCCATTAATCCATCCTGGATTCCTACGTCAATGCTCCCAGGATCTACAGCATCAGCTATTTCCTCTGCAGGTTGGATCGGAGAATCAACTAGGACAAAATCACTTTCATCTGTTCCATGTTCACAACTGCTTTCGTCCTTGTTGCCAATCAACTGCTCGCAGCTACTGTCTGGCCCTTCAAATGATACTCCTTGTAAATCATTAGTCCCAGAAACAAAATCGTCTTCTTGATTTGTCGATCCAAGATCATCTTCATCTTCATCTTCTCGGTAATCGCCAAATTGATTTTGAACGTTGCCTGAGCTATCGCGAGCAGGCAAATCTTGCTCTAATAATTCTTCTTGCAATATGGTACCAAATTGATCGTGATGTTGTCTATGCTGTTGAGGATTGTCTAGGCACCTTGAATCCGATTCAAGATTCACTTCTTCTGGTGTCAGGAGCGTTTCTTGATCGGCATAATCCGGACAAAAACCTTGCGAATGCAAGTCGCCTTGATACAAATCACGGAGATCTTCGGATGTTTGAGCGTCTGGAAATCCTCCTGTAAGCTCAGTAGCATCAGTATCCTTTAAAGAACAAGATTCAAGTTTAGTACTCCCACAAAAAAAGCAATATCAAAACAGCTAGAGTCGAATACAGTTAAAACCCGCATAATTAGAACCAACATTAAATTCGACCTGACAATTTTCTTCAGTTGAAAGCATATTTCAGCTTAATATCTCAGCTTAATATCTCAGCTTAATATCTCAGCTTAATACTTCAGCTTAATATTTCAGCTTATTATTTCAGCTTAATATTTCAGCTTAATATTTTAGCTTACTGACTGTGCGTAAAGCACTAAGTTTTTTGGAATATATCTGTTTATTATTTCAATAACCTCTTCAGGACTCAAATAATAAACTTATAAACTCAAATAATAAGCAGATATTTCAGCCTGTGAGTGTTTAAAAGTTAAATGTCCTTATATGCGGGTTTTTACAAAAACATTCACCGTTATCATTGAACTCATATCTGCACATGCGTGTATCTCTACATATATATCAACATCCGCTAACCAAAACCATTTATGGAAACATAGGCTCGTTGAAAGTGGTAAATATTTGATAAGCTCTACTTTATTTAAGTTGTCTTCCTGAGAGTATAAGTTTTGATTTCTAAAACGATTCCGCAAAATTCATTATCAATTACAAAAAATTTTAAAACCTCAATCGCCTCTCAAAGGTAAGACCAGAAATCAACCACCTCGTGAGGCTCAATTCCGCTAAATAGTCTATAATCTAAAATCAAGTTTTCACAATCCAATTCTGCAAAACAAGGGCATATTTTGTAGCAATAGTGAAATCGACAAGCCAATTTCAAAGCGATTAACCACTCAAGACAAAGCAAATTCTCTCAAGCAGAAAAGCAAAACATAGCTTTGTTTGTTTTGATTTTCTTCTTGAGAGAATTCGCTTTGTCTTCAATGGCTAATCGCTTTGAAATTGCCGCGTCAATTTACCTATTGTTACAAAATCTGCCTTTGTTATTCTGTAATTTGTAAAAATGTAATTTCTCAAAAGTTGATTAATATATACAATGTCAGCCTGAACTAATTCCAGCAAAGGTGAAAATGAGGTTAATTCCAGCAAAGAACACATACCTCTGCCTGGAAATGAGGCTCACGTTGTGCGCAAGTCGTCGATTCAAAAGAGTCATAAATCACTTCTGAATCCGCATTAGTCCTTTCTTGCAAAGATGCACTGTCGAAATCCTTTGCATTTTCGTCCTCTGCAATATCGACAGTCTTGCTTTCGTTATCTTGGCCAAACTTTTCATCGTTCTTGGATTCGATTGAAGAGAGCGTTTCCTCGTGAGTTGATGCGTCTACACGCAAAAATTAATTTCAAATTCATTAAAATAGAAACAAAACAAAATAGAAAGAAGAAAATTTAACCTGAATTCCAGAGAAAAACAAATTTAATTTAGTTGGAACGTTATAAAATACAGTTAATCTCACCGTATAAGCCCTTTTTCCTATGAAGGAATCATTTATATCATTGATCAGAAACAAAACACATTCTTGACAGATCATTATGCTTTCAAAATGAAATTTGAAATCTGAAAATGAAATTTAGCCAGCATTCAAGGGGTATACAAATTTAAATCTAGTTTGGACGTTGTAAAATACAGTTAATCCCATCTTTTAAACCCTATTCTCTTTGAAAGAATCGTTTCTATCATTGATCAGAAATAAAACACATTTTGACAACACTGAAAGCAATCACCATGCTTTCAAAAGAAACCTAGGAATGAAATTTAGCCAGCACTCAAGAGGTACACAAATTTTAATTTCGTTAAACCCCATATTTTAAACTTCTCTCTCTGTGAAGCCCCATTTTCATTAGGTCCCTCTGTCTAGAAAAACCCCTTCGTGAGCTTCAGAAATCTCTTAAGACCAAATTCACTCCCTCAATATATCAGGACTATAACTTCACATAAAATTTTGTAAACAAGTCGATAACAAGTTTTCTTTTAGTTATTCAGTCACTTTCTGGAAACTTCAAATGGGAATATGAATTGGACACTAACGTTATAATTCAAAATACGTACTTTCAAGTTGCAATTTCAAGTCACAATTTCTCCTCCATGAATAAAAATTATTGTTACCCAAGCTAATTTGTAGATGGATATAATTTGGAGACAGCTATAAATACCTACCAACCCAAACACGGCCTGAGATCAAGGTGTTTTGTTACCATATTATCATTACAAAATATTGTAATGTTGCTATCAAGGAAATGTTAGCCTATCTTTCATACGCTAAAAAGTTAAGATTTAATGGAAAAAATTGATGTTTCAATTTTTTTAAATGACTTATTGCTCATAGATAACTTTCGTGTTTATAATTATTATTATTTCAGCCTTCTATTCGTGTAGCATACTTAATTTTATCACATACCCTACATTTGCAAGTATTCATCAATTTCCATTTGTTTTGGTCATCATGCTTGTGCATATGGAATTTCAATACCATAGATCCAGCCATTCCTACGTTAGTCCCGCTTTTACTACATTTACGTAACTATTTGTATTTTTTCTTTGATTCGTTAAAGGTCACAGCGGGAAAATGTTAAATTTCAAATTTTCTTACAAATTCTTAGAAAAAATTATATTTCTCTATCACATTGTTCCTTTTTAAAAATCCGTATAACACGCATTAAATTTAATTTTATCTGATGAATGTCGTCTCCATGTGTGTCAATTAAGAAAAAAGAAAAAGAAGTTTTTATGCCTAGAAGGCTCTACAAAAGAATACAAATTAAAGTTGTTCGTGTTTTTTATTCCGGCAAAACAAAAAGCACTTACCAGCAGTCTCCTCCGCATCAAACTGTCCCACATCAGCATCATTCAGTGAATGCTCATCGTCAGAATCCGAATCGCCACTTTCAGATGAAATACACGGAGATGAAATGACTTGCGGAGCAACCGGACCTCGTTGCTGAAGCGCTTCACATTGCAAAGTATCATCTGGTGCGACGCCCTGTGCATCTGGAATATCTTCACTTGAATCGTCAAGAGATTTCGCAACACGAATACTTTCCTTTGCGCGTTCAAGCAAAGTATCATCGAAAACAGCTTCTTCTCCAACAGATAAGTCCTTATCATCTACACTTTCAGCTGCAGTGTCTGTGATTTCATCTTTATCATTTATGTTTTCAGCAAATTCTCCAATCTCTTCAATTTCTGCATTTGAATCTCTGTGATCTTCGTACTGATCAAAACTAACTTGTCCCAGGGGAGATGCCAGCTCGTCCGGCAGATCAGATACTGGGGTGTAAAGATCGTCTGTCTGAGAATACCCGAGTTCTTGCTCTGTTAGCTTTAATGGTAGAATTTTGTCTGTAGTTTCTTCAACAAATTGCAAATCGCCGCTTGCCTGAATATGTCCAAAAGTATCATCTTGCTTTTCATTATAATCAGCTGTTTCATCATCTCCCGGTAATTCTACTTCGGGATGGAAAATCTTGTTTTGAGTTTCGTCGTCTGAAAATGTATTGTCGTATTTCACGGAACTGCCACTTTCCTGGTCGTATTCTTCCAAGGGCAGACTTTGTTGAGCAAAAACACCTTCACTTTCATTTAATTGTGCCAAAGGTTCCATAATAGTGTCTGTTTGCTCGCCCGACATCGAGTCAAGATTGTCATTTTCCTTTTGCTGTATCAAATCAACTTTCATATCTCCTTGTTGCTCGATGTCCTGATCAAAGGACGCCTCGATTCCATCCGCTAAATGTCCATTACTTGCGTGTTTATCATTATGGCCACCCAGCACACCACCTTCATCTGTGTCATCTATTGTCTTTGAGTCATACTCATCAGCATGTACAACTTCGCTTTCTCGCAATGAATTATCTTCTTGTTGCAAGAAGTCATGATCTTGCTGAATGCTTACGTTATAATCGACATCCTCATCGTGCATGCTGCGTGCTATTTCGGATTCATCATGCTGAAATTCAGCCAAATCGTGTTTATCCTTTTCCTCGTTGTCAAATTCAGATTCGACAATTACACAAGCTTCTAAACTTTCAGAATCTATATTTTCATTTTCGATTTGATTTTCAACAATATCGCCCATGTTCCTATCGATAGGCTCAACTTGTATTGCATCCTCTATTCTTGATTCGTTTTCTGCATGCTCAACATCATAGCCACTTTCGTTCTCGGTACTCTCGACTTGGCAAATTTCTTCCTGTTTTACTTCAATTTCTTCCAAATCATTCTGTTCAGAATGCCCCCTCTGCATAAGCTCTTCGGTCCCTTTGCGTCCAATGCTATAAAAAGCGTCTTCGTTCGTCAACTCTCCTTGGTAATCCTTGTCTTCAACATCATTAATCAACAAGTTATTTTCAAAACTACCTTGACTACATATTCCTTCTTCTCCGTGACATTTTTCTGATGCATTTGCAGCCTTTTCTACCAAAAACAAGGGTTCTTCTGAATCTGAATAAGACTTTGGAGAAGTTTCCGTTTTGTCTTCATGTGTTTCAAAATGGTCCTCGTGTACATCAGATCCCTCGTCTACTAAGGCATGTGTGTCTTTGCTTTCTGCAATGAAGTTTGGTTCATTTTCAGCATCGCCAGGCCCATGCAAAAGTTCACCGGACACATCACTTGTCTCAGTTAAACCAGCACTTTCTTCAAGCAGCTTTTGCTCAAACTCGTTATCTGTGTCGTTTTTACTCTCAAAATCCGATGTGGGACTCAATGTTTCAATATTTCCTTCAGTTACATCATCAGTAGCTTTTAATGTTTGATCAAATAACTCCTCGCTCGATTCTGACTTTAGTGTTCCTTCCATTGAGGTTTCATCGCAAACGCCCATATCGTTGTCAACAAAAGAGCCTTCTGTTTCCATCAATTGTGTTTCTGACTCTTGAAATGCTGCCTTCACTTCAAACAACTCCTGTGACCGCAATTCTCCATTTTCATCGGTCGTTACATCCACAGTGACACTTTCTTCCTCGTGTTCATTTTCAGTATCCTGTTTTCCTTCAGTTGAATCATCCTCCAAATCACTTCCTGTTGACTCCAGTTGAGCGTCGGAAGATAATTTCTCCATACGTTCATTTGATTCTAAAAGCCTGTTCTCAGAGTCCTCATCTGCAATGTAATCTTCAGCAACTTCAGAGACAGCCGTCTCACTCAAGGGAGTAGCAACCGACATTGGTTCTGGTTGTTGCTCGTCTTCACAAATATTATTAATTTCAAGTTCCAGATCTTGAGCAGTGTTCGCTTGGGATTCGGCACCCTGCGTATCAGGTACAGGTGTTTCAGGAGGAGTGGGCGCAACAGCTCCCTCTCTAACATCCCCATCGTTGCATTTAGCTGTAATTTCTTCTAAAGAGATTAGTTTTGACTCATCAAATTTGGTATTCTCCGCATCAAACTCTTCAGGCTCTTCCGACTGTTCTACATGTTGATCTGATGGTTCTTCAAGACCCAGACCTTCCCGTTCCTCAAAACTTTGACCCTTCTCCAATAATTCCTCTGACGATTTTGCAACCTTTGAATCCAGATCGAAAGTTTCTCCTCTAAATGTTCTTACACTACTGGATTCTGATTCCTGAATTTCAGAAGCACCAGCTGCCTGTACAGAATCGGCAAGAGAAGAGTGTTCTTGTAGACGTTGATCTGATCCTTCAGTTCTTAGCGATAAATCTTTTTCCGAAACATGAATAGCGTGGGAAATTTCAATATGTTGTTGTGAATCATTTGTAAAAAGACTGTCTGTGTTTTGCTCACTTTCAGCATAAACGCGATCGCTGACGTCTTCACTTTGTTTGCTCTCTATCACGTCCGTTTGAAAAGCATCGCTACACAGTTCAGCAAAGTTTGCTTCGATGGAGTTAACATCTTGTTCGTTCTGTTTTTTATCTTTCACTTCCAGTTCACGTTCTGCAGAAGACGTGTCAATGACGATGGCGTCGTTTGAATTTTTTATTACAATTAGTTCTGAATGATCATCAGAAGAAGAAAGAACAGTCTCAATATCTATATTCTCCTGTAAAATCACTCCTTTGTCCTTATCCGTTTTATTATTATTCTCGCTGACTGTTTTCTTGCTGACGTCAGCCTTTGCCGTTTTGCTTTCCTTCATTTTGCCTTTGTCAGCTGCTTTCGAGGTTGTCGAAGACTTATCCTTTACAGTAGATTTCGCTTTGCTGGCTGTCTTTTTTTCAGTAGCCTTTTTGTCTCCGGAAAGAGGGGACTTAGCTTTGGTTGGCGATGAAGGCATTTTATTTCCCGTTACATTCTTAGACCCGGCTGCTTTTGGTTCTGCTGACAGCGCAGCTTTAGAAGTGACCTTTGTGGCAGTTTGACTGCTCTTTGCAGCTCCTTGTCCATCTTTAGAAGTTGTAACCTTAGCTGATGCTGGCTTGGTAGATGTGGTTTTAGCATATGTTGGTTTAGCTGCTGGGGTTTTTGCAGGAGCTGTTTTAGACAGAGCAGAAGACGGCTTTGTGGCTGTGCTCTCAGATTTTGAAGCCGTTGCAGCAACTTTCGCTGGTGCAGATGACGGCTTGGTAGATCCAGACGGCTTTTTGGTCACCTGTGACTTTGCTGGAGCTGACAATGGCTTCTTGTTGCTAGCTGCAGGAGCCTTTTTGGGTGGCGGTTCTGTTGACTTTACTTTAGACGTCTGAGAAACTAAACTAGTTTTCTCCGTGCTTTTAGCAGATGTGGTTGTTGTTGCCTTGGTTGTTGTGACCGTCGCCGGCTTGCTCTGGGACTTTGAAGGGGCGGGTGTCTTGGCAGGTTTACTTTTGGTTGCATCAGGCTTTGTGGTAGCAGCAGTGGTTTTTCCTTTTGTAGAATCGATTTTATTTTCTGTTTTCCTATCTGTTGACTCAGCCTTTTTCGCTTTTGTAACTGTTGCAGTACTTTTCACGGTCGTAGTTTTTGATTTTGAAACGGCAGCACCATCTAAACTATCTGTTCCTGATTTTGGTTTCTGCTCTAGTTTCTTCGCGCCAGGCAACGAGCTTTGAGCTTTGGTGCTTGATGCTTTTGCCGTGGTTGGTTTAGTAGATGTTGTTGTTGTTTTTGCAGACGATGTTTTTGCAGCCGCTGTTTTCGTAGTAGTTTGCTTTGATGTTGATGTGATTGTTGTTGTATTTTTTGCCGACTGAGGCTTGGAAGGCATCGGTTTAGAAGCCAAAGGTTTCGATGTTGCAGTTTTGGCAGTTGTTCCTTTCTTGGTAGTGTCTTTCGTACTCGACACTTGTTTCCCATTCTGCAAAGTGGTAGTTTTCGTTGCTGTTGTCTTCTTACTAGTCATTGCCCCTTTCTTATCACTTGAAGGTGCAGACGATTTAGTAACTGACTTACTTGCACCGCTCGCTTGCTTGGCTCCCTTCCTTTCGGTTGAAACGACACCATTTTTCAATTTTGCGGATGTCTTCTTATTTTTGACAGGAGAGCTTTTGTCTGAATCATCTTTTCTGGAGTCACTATCTTCACATTTTTTGTTCAGTAAATCCTCTGCTTTTACGCCAGTCTCGTCACAGTTGGCATTAACATCACCGTTAACAAGATAAACGTCCGTTGTTGACACTCCTTTGTCGCCCATGTTATTATTACCATCAGAATTTTTTAATTGAGAGGCATCGGTTTGACAAATTAAGTCGCTTTCAGACTCGAGATTAGACCGAGGCGGTGCTTCCCCAGCTAAATCTACAGGTACGTGGGTATCCATTTTTAACTTGTCGCTGATAGTATCATCGACGATGGTGAAAGTGTTTAGTTCAGATCCTGACATCCTATCAGGCGTAATTTTTTGATTCTCCAAGTGCTTCGATGAACGTTTCACAGATGGCGTTGTCTCCAACGACAAACACGAGCCTGTCTTTTTCTGTATGTTTTCAGATACGGAAGTTTCAATCCTTCGAATGACCCGTGCGATGTCAGCCTCATCTGTGTCTTTCACTCGAGAAGCCTTCTTGATCGGACTTTCGCGTCCTCTTGAGATGAAATTTGGCAGAAGTGGAGGCGTAAAAGAACGGAACTCGCCCTTATTGCTTTCAACCAGTGAAGGACTGGAGGCAGCTGCAAGAAAAGATCAGACGTTTATTGTGCATAATTCATTTTCAACTCATTAATTATTCAGTGTATAGGCTATAGTATGAACGCGGAAAGTTGGTTGCCCACATATATCATGCTAAATTTCCATACCTTCCTTTAACTACGGGGTCAGAAATATGCTTAAGTTACTCTAATTACTAGCGATTAACTGAAATATCTAAATTACTGGACTGCACGAAATCTTTATCAAAAAGGCTAGTTATTTTGGCCTATCAGAAGGTTAAGGATTCCAAAGAATGACACGCCTAGTACAGGATTGCATTTTCACCTGCTACTGAGCGTTTCAACAAAATACTGAAAATCATGGATACTTCCAGTGTTAATGGATGTTAATTTAGTGAGTCTTTTAGACCTAAAATAATGCCGCCAGACAGGTAAAAATAGTCAGTGAACGATAAATCGCTCGGTCTGACTAAGTTCACAGCAAAAAACAAAGCAAAAGCGAAATTAATGAGAATCGACCCACTGGTTTCAGAAAATTCCCTTAACGTCAACAAGAAGCTCGTTCCTAAAGAAACAAAGGCGTTTCTCCCAGCAGTAAAAAACGATAAAGCCTGGTTTCATATAGTTATAAGCGCCATTAGAGCACCGGGGACACTTCTGCGACATTGCTGCGACTGACTGGCTCAGCCATGGCTACGGCGCCAAAGCAAAATATTTCCATTTCGCTGGAGGTGCCGCGGACAATCCTTCATAAAATCGAGAAAAGACAGAAGGTACCCCATATCTCTTAATTTCAACAAAAAAGTAGTGTGTATCTTCTATCGTAAACAAAAACAAACAAAATAGAAATACATTAAGTATCGCCAAGAGAAATAACAAAAAATTTCATTGCACAGATGGCAATGGCTTACGATCCGAGGTACGAAGTTAGAAAAAAAGGCATTTATAAGGGCATTAATATATGTTCAAGAGAGAATTTATATTTACAGACGTTTATACATTCAACATCGTGGGCACATTTCTTATCGACGTTTTGCAGTAAAAAATTGGTTCTATCAACAATTATCAAGATCCAATTCATGGAAAAGACTAATACAGAAATAGATTAGCATAATTTAAAATCAACTGCTAGGACTTTTTATATTATCAGCAAATAAAAAAGCGTTTGAAATCGACGATAAGATGCTGATACAAGGCTTGAAAACGTACAGAAAACACATTTGAAAAGTAAAGAAGAAATCGAAAGTTTAGGCATAGAAAATAATGTGGAAAATAATACGGAAATATTTAGAGAAAAATTAATGTTCCCGTGAACTTGGTAAAGGCTGTAAATTTAACTACGAGATAAATTTTTGGCAGGTATTTTGTGTAAGTTTGCATAATGATCGTAACACCTAGCTATCCATAAATATCGTAAAATATAAACAACAAAAAATAGTAGAAATGCGGCCAGTTGCTACCATCGTAATTAGGTAAAGATATTGCGCTGTTTATGGCTACCTAACGACAATATAATCGATTGTATAGAACAATCAAAATTTGACTACTTTCTGAACATTTCCTTGCTATGATAAAATAAAAATGACGAGGTAGCCTGTGTTCCAAACCCTCTAACTACACAAGAGGAAAAAGCAGGTAAAGCAGAATAATGACATGCTTTGGGGCAACATAAATAGTACCGATGAGGGCTCTTAGTACTTGGTGAGAGTTCCCCTCACGAAGAAGCTCACATCTATAATTTTGAAACAGCCCTGTTATCCTGTGCACACCGAATAAATCACAAATCAAGCCTATTATTGACGTATCATTGTTGTGCTCTCCAGAATCCTCCAACTAGCTAGCATTGCGTATCTTCACTTTCATAATAATGTCTTTCCATAACAAGCCTTGATCGTGTGGCTATAACGTAACCAACATCAGCGTAACTTCTCATCAAGAAGCGATTACAATTTTTTTTCTGAATATCTTTCTACGATTAAACAATATCTTATTTAATTTATTTGATTTGATATTTAATTCATCGTCAGACAATAAATGACCTATCTACTTTTTCGCAAAACTAAATTTACATTCTCTTTCACATCGCAAGTTTTCAACAACAAGATTTGCTGTTTTCAAAATTATGCCAAATTTCATCCAATTCAAAATCAATGCTTACATTTGACAAGCGGCGTGTGATTTGCAACGATTTGCCTCCGTGTATCAAACCGTTTTGTGAAGGCAATCTTTTACGGAGCGCAGTTCAAAGCTGAATGCAAAATTCATCCTATTAAAAGAAAGCTGAATTCAATCTTGAAATATATTTTTGAATTGACCTTCACTTTGAACAAAAGCGGATTCGAGCGCAACTTAACAAAAATCTTCGCCAGACTTTCTACTTCAGACGTCTAGCTGGTTTCTTTCAAAGTTGATTAACTCTTAACACATCACGGCTTAGGGATTGATACGCTTTTTCAAATGCTAATTCCACGGAAAATCTTTAAATCGCTTCTCAGGAAGGTTCTAAAGATACAATTCTGCATTTTAAGATTATCAGTCAAAAATTCTCCATGCGTGGAATTAATTATCAAACATTTCGGCATTGCTTCACCAGCTCAGCCTGCTTCTCGTAGCTAGCCTGCGTTCACAGACCAAAAACAAATGAAGGGTTATTCTGAGCATTCATTGGCTCAAACTAAAGAATGGGATCTCTCGTCAACACTCGACTGGCTCTCGGGGGAATCGAGAAGACAAAAGTGTCACATTCGAATGAAATTAACATAGTCTTGTCAACCAAAAAGTTAAATTTTCCATTACGATATTTACATTTCGTAGATTAAAATATTATCAACATTAAATCAATCGTAATGTTGATTATTTTGCTGCCTCGATTATACTATTATTTGAATGGTTTAGCCATTGTTCCTTCAAATGGGCCAGATCTGGTCGGATTTTGAATGATAGTGATCGGATAGGATTGGTCTTCAATTTTAGCGTTTCGTATCGGATCGAATTCAGATTAAACGCTCGAGCCAACAATCAAGAAGTATCAATCCAATCCGATGCACATTTCTAGCCAGAATGATGTTTTCCGAGGAACTGAGGGGCGTGGCCCAAAACATTTTCTTAGCCCCTTTAGGAAACTCTGCATGCCCCTCCCGAAACATGCTAGATGCTAGATCCGTCCTTGCAAAACGTTCCCCAATTACAAAATTAAGAGTTAGGACTAAACATGTAAGCCTGTTAGAAATAAGAATATCATTAACAAGTAACTAGAAGTACATAAATAAGTACATTAAACTAAATTGCAAATGGCTATAGCTTCATTTCATTTCATATTTTATTATACACAATACCCTTTCAGCTAAATACAAAAAAATAATAAAAACAATAATTTTAACAATCTCATTAAAAAATGAATTAACAAGCTGTTCTACCCAGGGGTAGTGTTCTGAGATGCTGCTTGGATGCATTTTAAATCTTGACAACAGTTTGCTTGGATGCAATCTTAAAATTGACAACAGTTTCACCATTTCTAAACAAGGTTAGTATTTTATTCCAATTTTTGGTACCAGAGTAGTAGAAGCTGTGCTTGGTACATTCCAAGTTCACTCTCGGGATTTGCAGATCATTTATATTTTATTTTCCTTTTCAAAATTTGTAATCATGTTGCAAATTTGTTTTTGAGGTTATCAGGACATATATCATTAAGATTTGTAAGTCATAATACCGCTGTCCAAAGAAAAAAGGTTCTTAATTGCGAGCCACTCGCATGTCCACCCGTCCTTATACTTCGCGCTATCTGTTATTGATTTGGCCCTTAATTGCAATCGTTGGAGTTGTTCTAGTTTCGTTTTAGATTATTCACCCCACATTACATTGCCATGTATCGAAGATGACTTTGGAAGAGGGCTTAGTAAACTTGTTTAAGCTTACGTTATGGCAGGATGTTTCTTAGCTTTCTTAGGAAGGAAAGTCCTCCTTTTAGTTTACGTTTCATTGATTTGTACTGTTCTTTCCAAGTGAATGCTTCGTCGATAATTACATTAAGGTATTTTGTTTTATGTACTATTTTAATACTTTCATTATTCGGATTGAGATCCGGTAGATTAGCTATATTCTACCAAATTTTCGTTACTGACTTATGAACATCTATTTACTTTTGCCGACATTTAGACTCAAATTTTTTTGATTAACATTTACCTTGATATGCTTTTCAGCTCACTTTTAATATCCCCCAAAAGCTGTTGTAAGTCTTCTGGTGCGCAACTAATGCTAGTATCATCACCGTAAATACTTGAAATTGTGCTTTTTAAACAGTTTTCTATATCGTTCATATACAGGATAAATAGTAACGGGCCCAAGCACGAACCCTGGGGAACATTCTTCACACATTTCCCCCTTCAAAACGTCATATAACAATGAAGCATGCACATGTAAAAAGACGACAGGGGTAAAGCTCTGTTACCTAACTTAGGTATGTTCTTCCCTGCAAAACTACACTCGACAAGTGATTTATTTATAAGTTCTGATTGCTTTCTGGGAGCAAGAAGTTAATACTATGAACATCTAAGCATGAGAAAACATATAGACTTCATTAATAAAAACACTAGTTCTTGATGAGACTTTGCATAAAAGATCTTCTTTTCCTTTAAAATCTTGATTTGCCCTTAATCTCTTAAAATAAAAAGATCTGTGAGATGCACCTAATTGAGTTATCATTAAGCAGCCAACTGCATTGAGTCGAAAGCAGGTGCTTCGGTTCAAGTGAAAAGGTTATTTTCAAACCTGAAATTTCATTTGTTAACCGTCATCGCTAATTGTGTAATATCATGCTGAGGGCTTTTTGTAAGATCGTAAAAACATCTATCATATTTGATTTAGGATGACTTGGAAATTTTTGATTGAACCTTAATGCAAGTCCTGCTAGCATAATTTTTCAGTTCCCTGTATAATGAGTATTGTTCAAAGAGCAATGAGTGGAATCTGTTGTGTTGAAGGGAACGGAAAAGCTCGGCTATTTGCAAATATTTGATTGACCTAAAAGATCAGAATTAGCTCTGGCAGACAAAAATTTAGCTGCAAGCATTTTCAGTTTATTAGTTCACGTGATATTAATTGACAAGCCCACTAGTTTGCGCAACAGCTGTTTTCATGCTTGCAGAAGCATTATCTTGCAATAAAAAGTGGATTCAAATAATTCCAGCAAATATCAAGCAATCATATTATTTAACTTCACTGAACAATGCAGTCACATTATTCAAGAGATTAACTCACTCTAGCTTGATAATTCAAGAATCCCATCTACGCGCAGACGCAATAACAATGTCAGTGATACAAATCACTGGTGCCCTTGCGCCCAAATGAAAATTCTTGAAATTCCTTAGACAAAGCAAATTTGTCTTCTCAATGATATAACTGAAATTAAATCACTGCCAACCAGTGTAAGGTTCTTCGTCAAAAAACTTATATTTTAATTTTCTAGTAGGGTTGCCAACAAAAGAGAAGGATGCATTTAAAGAAAATATGCCCAAGCAAAGTACAACTGAAAGCAACAACTGCTTTGCTGGAGCATGCCTATTGCTCAAATCAATATCATTTATAAATTTCAAGACCTTTATCTTATCGGTTGCATATCAAGAGCTTTCTCTCATATCCAATCATGCGTAGCTGATAGCTAAATATTGTTCCGCAGCTGGGACATTATTTAGTCATCAAGTTAAAGACAAACAGCACCAACAACAACAACAGCAAATTTTCAAGACTTTAAAGAAAAAAAACTGGCAGCAATTTTAAAAATATTTCAACCAGCACCTGAAACACAACTTTTGAAAAGGATATAATTGGAAATTATTGAAAAATAAATATGGTCGTATAAAAGAGTGAAAAGTTTCATCAAACATTGAAAAGCTCATTTGACACCTTTTCAGAGATCAGGGATAAAACAACAATCACGACGTAAATTCTGAAAACCCGGCAACGCCCAAAGCAATCGAAATGTTCAACGTGCTCATTGAAGAGTTTCTCTCATGACTAACAGACTTATTGTAATTATTTACAAAATTGGTAAATGTACATAAATAATAAATGCACAAACAACCAACTGGTCACTGATAAATAAACCAAAATATAAATTAGTTAGACATCTTCTTGCATGTTATCCCTGAATCGTAGGCTTAAGCATACTTGAAATGAGAGTAAAAAGTACTGCATGTAAAAGAATGGAAATGTGTCTTTGGCAAATAATTTATAAGCAAATAATAAAGCTCTGATATTTTAAAGCAACGATCTAAAAATAGCATTTTGGCAAATCAGACAGCTGGAATTTTAGCATTAGATACGGTGTACTGTTAAACAGCAGCAAGTGTTAAATATTCTAAAAAAGCTTGCAAAGAAAGATAGAATTGCAATTTCACTACAGAGTTCAGAAAAATGATGAACCTTCCTTCGAGCGTAAAGTTTGATCTACAGAAATTTTCCTCACTAAACAATGGAAAATAGGCAAGGTTTGGGTATGGCAGATAACTTTCCTTTCTTTTCTTCAACCTTCCTCCGGTCAGTAACCATGCGACAGCAATGCTTTTCTGACTCTGTGTCACTAGGTACCCACAAATTTCGGTCGATACCACAGATTTCGCTGTTAGCGTGTCATACTTTTCCAAACATAAGAAAATAAATCAATAATGGTTGCCTTACCAAGATCGCTGCGAATGAGTTTCTTGTGTGCAAAATTGGTCGACGTATCACTCTTTAAATTCTCTTTTAAGGTGGATTGTTGTGTTTGTGAGCCTATAATGAAAATAACTGATTAACATTCATATTGCTTTGAAAACATGGGAACAGGGAACGCCGGTCCCAGGAAATATTTCATAAGCCAACAGGAAATTTTAAAGAAACTGTTTTAGTTAGAAGGAATTCTATAAAATTTTTTTGTTCCAAATAAATTCCAGTATGTTATTTAATTTACTTGATATTTAAAAAATAATGTATCTATGTTAGAAAAATACATTTGTATGAACGTTTTCTTGATTTTTTTTTGTTGCCTGCACTGCAGTGGTGCAGTCCCGTTTTCCTATGCAGGGCTTAAAAATATTTTTAGATGGTCAGCAGTTCACTTCAGTTATGTTAAATTTTACCACTTTTATGTTAAAGTTCATATAATAATTATTAATCAGCAGGAAATTTTTGTTCAATTCTTGCGTTCCAGGAAGATAAAATATGAAAAACGCGTACAAATCCTGAATTGTAATGTTTTAAAAAATGTCTGAAAACAGCGTGTGCAAGAAAAGCATAGAAAACGATCTGAAAATTAATTTTAAAAAATTAATTAATTTAATTTAAGTCATACGATAAATGCAAGATATGTCAAGATGAAAAATTAATTGAAGCAATTGCAATAAAAAGTCCACTGAAACTAGGCCTAATATTTTCATTGAAAGAGCATACCACACATTATTTTGAACAGATCAAAACACTTAAACATCATTAATTAATCATGTTTGCACAGTAAAGCAAGCCTTAAAATTTAAATTTCCAAGAAAACAAAACACTAACACAATCATTTGAAACGTGGAAATTCACAGCTCTCGATGCAAAACGAACTAAGTCAATGAAAGATAAACGGTTGGCAATTGAGAAACAATCTTTTTTTAAATTACCGTATTTTCAAAGCATCGGCAAACCTTTCGCGTGTTAATTACTTTTCCTTCATTGTCATTCGGATTGGTCAGCAACAACCTCGTTTCCAGGAATAATTTTCAAAAAAAATACACCTCGTATCGAGATCATAAATTTGGCAGAATCAGACGACTCTCCTCCGCAGAAGCATTTTTCGGCGCTTCTTCTCTTTCTCTTCCCCCGTTGCCTGTTCGGAGGAGAGTGGAATTAGACTATGTTAATTCATTCCACAATTTCGAGCCGGATTTTCACCATTTAAATCACATTAAAATGTAGCATATCGATTTCTTAATCTCAACATGTTTGATAGATTAAATCTGAGATAAAGACACACCCCGTCTCTAGATATGTGACAAATATTATTCGTTCTTAAAATACCCACTTCAAAATAACTTTTAAGATCGAAATGTACATTTGCATTGTCATATATCCAGGGATGTTGTGTGTGCTTATTTCCAGTATGATCTGGTATCTGCCAAATTTTTTCAGTCAGTTATAAAGTATGCAACTCTTTTTCCCAAAAAAGATAGACCTTAATTTATTAGTAAAATAGGTGACAAGATCGAGGTGCAAAAACATTTAAGCCAAGGTATCAAAATTTAAGTCTCTTTTACTAAATGCAATAAACCCTTTTGGGGACAACAAAAATAGTTCCGATAATTCGCAAAAAGCAAAAATCAAGAATATGATGGAAGTTTCGATAAAGATAAAGTGCTGATGTAAATGTAGAGAAGACCGCATTCGCTGAACAAAAATGAAACGGCCTGCAACCATAACCAGATGCTAATTTCTAAGCTTGAATGTTTTGGCCTAGCGACGCAGCCTGGCAAAAACTTTACTTTCCCAGAAACATTTTGTAAAAATTTGACTAAAAGTTACACAATCTCTTCCAAAAATCTCAACATTTCTGTCAAACAAATCTATACGTTAGAACAAGAAAGATGGAATATTAAGTTAAAAGATAAAATATAAAATGTCTAGTTTTAAAATCGCCGCTGCCTTGGTTATAACTATCGCTGAGCGTATCTTTTCAGACAGGCCAAATCAAAATATTTGTACTCAAAATAAGTGCACAACAGAATCGCAGCAGCCTGCAAAGAATAAATAATGATGCAGCATTGAACTTAGAAACTGGCTGTGCTAAATCTAACCGTTAAAATGTGAAAGATTGAATGATAATAATTTAACTTCATGAAAGTACGTAAAAAGCTGTAATATTTCACGATGTTTGTTTGTTTGTTTGTTTTAATACACAAGAAAATTTATCACGAATAGGTTCTATGTGTTCTCTTTTTGCTTCCCATTCCAACGTTTAAACTTCTTTTCAGCCTCGAGGTTAAAAAAAATGGCTACAAGTTCACAAGAATGATGCATTAAAAAAAAACGCGTGTATGGTACTCACAAGTAAATACATATATATTCAGCAATTTTAAGAAGTTTATCAAAAATTCTGGACAGCAAAGGTAAAATGAAATGAATGAATGAGATTTCTATGATTGCAATGATAAATGTTCCAGTCAACACAAACTACGAAGATTCATCATTTCAAAGTCGTACAATATTTCTTGTTGATTAATATACAATATGCAAATTAGAAATAAAAAAATTAAAAAGTATCCAAAGACACAAAACTTACGTTAAAAGCTAAGAATGAATCTCTAACGTTAAAAACTCACCTTTCAAAAAACTAACACTCAAACAGCGAACCTTTCAGGCCTTCAAAACAAGAAACGACCTTCAAGAATGATCTTCGTCGGGCAACTCCCTTAATTCAGAAAGCTTTGTGTTGGACCCCGACCTGATATGAAGCTTTTACCAATGAAAAACGTGCGCAAAACTATTCCAAGACTTGCCTTAACAGCTGTTTCGGTCTCAGTAACTACTTAATATAAAAACACACGACTAAAGACAATGAGCTCATTGTTCGTACTAATCATTTATTGGCTAGTTTGATGAACAATAGACTGAGATATTGATTCGACAGGTTCACCTATTATCAGCACTAATGCTATTCCAAGAGATAATAAAACAGATTTTTACGTATGGGCTTAAGACGGCAGATAAATATGGGATAATACCAAGACATAGTGAAGTAAAGTTATTATAGAAAGAGAAATGGAAGACTTAGAAACTTAATTTGGGTGGGAGAATGGATGAAAATATGAAAGCACTTATACACAAAAGCATTACATCATCCAAATGCCACGAGTTTACAGAACGACAGGGCAGTCAAAATATTTTGGTAAAATTAAGAATAATTAATGGCTGTACAACATTTTAATACTTCAGTAATAAAGCGTTCAGTAAATTACTTAACGACATGAGAAGAAACACTATGACAGGAATGTTATTTTTTTTAAATGATTACGTTAGATGTACGATATGTAGATACACCACACAGTATAAAGATACAGGCATGCAATATAGATAGACGATTATACAAAATGGAGAACAGAAGCTAAGCACACAATAGACAGTTCCGAAAAATATGGCGGCAGGAACTGTTAATGATTCATAAATAGAACCATCGAACGCAATGAATCGTGGAAAATATCCCTCACCGTCATCTTTTTTTGGAATGGTCTATTGGAAAAGTAAATAAAGATGTGCCATCAAAATAAAAATAAAAATAAAAAATAATAAAAATAATAATTAAAATTAAAATTAAAATTAATTAAAATTAAAATAATAAAAATAAAAATGAAAAAAAAAATAAAAATAAAAAAAAATAAGTAAAAATAAATAAAAATAAGTAAAAATAAATAAAAATAAATAAAAATAAGTAAAAATAAATAAAAATAAGTAAAAATAAATAAAAATAAATAAAAATAAATAAAAATAAATAAAAATAAAAACAAAAACAAAAACAAAATTTTATTCTATTTGGCCACGTTTTCAAGAAGGAGTAGTAAAATATACATAAAGTTGATATATTCTTTAAAAATTTGATTATTTTTAAAAGGTATTTGACAAACGTTTTTGTAAGGTTTTCATGTTTGCTCGTTTACATTACAGTGAAGTCTCACCTTTAAGAAACTTCATTTTCGAGATCAGGCTAAATTTCTTTCTTGATTAATCTATTGTTTAGCTATTGTTCTGGTCAGAATGGAGGTCCGAATTTCATGCAATACAAGTTATTAATGACGGGATTTCACTGTAGTCATATTGCCCTAAAGAGTAAAAAGTTAAATATTTCCAAAAATCAATACTGATGCTTTCCAAAACCAAGTGCAAACCTACCTGCGGTTAAGAAACCGTAAAATATTCTACAGAGGTTTGGTTGATCAAAACACACGTGCAATTTTCTGCTGTCAGTAAGAAAAAGCACACCAAAAAGACCGCAGCAACAAAAGTTTCTGAATCAAAATACTGTATTATGATATGGTTTTACAGATATGTGTAGTCTATTCTCCATCCAGATGATTAGTATTAAAATGCACCTGCAACATCTACTATTTGTGAAAGGTTAGTCTGGTAGAATTATGTAAACATTTTTACAAAGCACAGCACGACTAAATGAAATATCTATGAATCCACGAAAACTGTTTCCGAACTTCAAACTATCTACACTGTCTAGAAATGCATTTAAATTCAAATTCTGCAAAATATCCAACATCTCAACCCATACAACATCCCAACACATTCGTCGTGTCATATGAAGTAAACTCGAATGGAACATATGAAGAAAATGGGACACAGTCTGATAGTTGGCACAATCACGTGAGAAAATAAAATGAGACAACGCCCATTGATTGTTTGCACAATTACACGGACATTGATTGTTTGCACAATTACACGGACATTGATTGTTTGCACAATTACACGGGAAATGCAAATGAGATAACACACACGAGAAACCCACGTGACACTACACAACCAGATTGTTTGCAAAATCATACATGTTTTAAAAAAGCTCTCCAAACATTTTGTGATGTTTATTTGCAAAAGTTCTTGATGTTTTGAAAAATGATTCACTCCTTTTCACAAGCATCAAAATGTGTCAAATGAAAAAGCATTGCTTGACAAAAATAATTTGTTGGTAAATGTTTTCAAAAAATTCAAAATCTATTTTTTGATGTTTCGAAAAAGTTCATCATCTTTGGAAAAATCTCAAAAGAATTTCAGCTTTTCCCAAACATAAAAATGTCGGTAAACACAATATTTGATGAATTGTCAAATAAAAAATCATTGCTTGAAAGCTGGTCAATGTTTTTACACACTTAAATTGCCAAGAATAAACGAAAAAGTGCAGGAAAACGTTGATTAGATATAATTAGACTAGTCTACACTTGCAGTACTCAAAAAACATACATATCAATGTTTACCTTACAGTTTCTATTCAAGTCAATAACAAATGATTACGTAAAATCTTCTTTTTCAAGTGTAAAACAATTGTTGATATCACATGCTTTGAAAATATTCACATAAAAAATTTCGACTTGCAATAAAATTCAACGCCGCTCTCAGACATGGTTTGTTCTTTGTCGAGAGCAAGACAGAGTTTGCTCATGCATTAATGCACCTTTGGAAAAAACCGAATGTTACAATGTTTGGACTGAATTAGATAGATTTGTGTTCATTTTCAAACAGGGATGTCTAGCATTTGTGTTGCTTAGTGTTGCATGATGTTCAAAAAGTAATGTTATGTAATAAAAACCAAAGTCGGTCTTCATTAGAAGCAAGAAAATTATTTTGAAGCGCACCTATGCTATGATGTGGTGATCTAAATTGTTTGTTAGTATCAAAAGTTAGCACTGGTTAGTATCATCAAAAGAGAATATATACATGTATTTGGAAGTTTCCCAAAGGTAAATAATAGCACATCCTTCAGAAATAAAAATTAAAAACACTTGTTGGCGTTCATCAACAGCAAAGTCTTTTTCTAAAAAGCATAAAAGTGAGAAGAAAAAATTTGTGTAATGCAAGATCTCTGGTATATCTAAACTTGCAACTTTTTTACAGCAAACAAGATCCGTTTTTTACAACTTACATCAAAACCTTTTTACAACCGATATCAAAATCTGCAATTTTTTCAAAATCTTTACGTTCACAAATGATAAACAAGAACACCTTTTAATTCTTTAGAGCAAACATTAGTATTTAAACTAAAAGGGCTTGGCCAACTGTAAACAAAAGAAAAAATGTGGACCTGTGGCCATCGTCTGTATTCAGATGTAAACCTGTGATGTGTCAAAAAACGGCAGATTTGATTTATTCCAAAAATTTAAGAAGTGGAAAACGACACTGGCTTTTTATCTACAAAAGGTTTTAATGCAATCTGCATTGCAGCTGCTAATTACGTTTTGACGTATCCATGAATCTGCAGCTTGCTATATGGCCTGTTTACAAAAGATTAATTATTTTTTTAAATAATCTATCTGTAATCTTCCGTTTGACTCTTTCAAAAATTAGTAGGTGGTAACCTCCAACCAACATCATGATCCACACGAGCATAGGAGAGTTTTGTTTTTCATTCTCAAACCTTACTTGTTTGCAATTTGAATGTAGACATTACGGTACTCCCATTACGGCCTAACATGGGGGGTTCGGTCAGTTTGAGGGTTTTACCTAATGACCACCTAATGACTACCTAATGCTAGCACGTGCTGGTTAAAAATGGGGTAGCACATGTAAGCTAGTCTGCACGCAGGCTAGTGTAAGCCAACTTAATCAAAAAAGTAAACTGAATTTAATAGCTGGAATCAATTAAATTAAATTAATTAAAAAAATTAATTTAATATTAAATATCTGCAATTAATATAAACTTCTGTCTGCATTTGCTAATTAAAAATATGACGTTTTACGTTGTTTATCAGTAAGCCACATTGCCTTACCCGAAGTTAAAAGGTTAATGCAAAATAATCGGGTAGAGACATTGGTGTAGAAGAGGGGAGAGACAAGCGTAGCTCTTCAGCAGGGGCAGCCCCTTCTTAGTTCTCATTTTTAAAAATGATTTAATGTCACATCTCTGTGGAAAAAACAAAAAACTGGGCGTTTCGGAGTGAATGAAGGGCGTAGCTCCAAAAGCTTTTCTCCCGCTCCCCACTCAACCAGCAAGTTCCCCCCTAGCCATTGATTCATACCACTGGGTAGAGGTGAACAGTCAAGTTGTACTGTGATTTATTGTATTTAGATTTATTAGTATTATTATTTACGGCCCAAGCCAGCTCTGCTTCCCTTGGGTCGTGTGGAATGCAACTTTTATATCTAATTTTATTATATCCATTTATCTGTAAACTTTTTGTATTCTCGAATAAAAATGATGATGATGATGTACTGTTGTTGAGCCAGCAAAGTAATATAATCCAAAATGTTGAGAGGGAAAAACTGTTAGAAAGAATACATTATATTAGATTATGAACGGTTTTTAGCCCATTTAACCTGGAATTGTGATGTCTGCTGGTGAGATTACTGTGAAAAGCTTGTTCTTGATAGTGTTCTTGATCTGTCTTGAAAATAAGTTGTCTAGTCGTGATTCTCATCATGCGATTTATCATAAAAATGAGATTTCCTCACAACACTTCAATTTCTATTATGTCAGCTAATTATATTTGGAGAAACTTTGCATTTTGTGAATGAAAACTCTTCGCGCAAACTAACTTTCTAAGCAAAAAATCAAGACATTTATGTATAAGAATAAAATCAACCATAAAACTTTAACAAAGCTTTTCATTAAACTTGGTCAAAACAGATTCAATGACAAATTGACAGATGGAAATGTTCCTATGAAAATGAAACAAGAAATATTTAAATTGTTGAGAAAATAAGTTACCGGTAGTCTCTACTAGGGGGGCTGGAATGATTTGGTAAATTCATTAACCACCTTGAAAACCCCCAAAAAAATTCAGAACCCATCTGATAAATCTGATAAAATGGTAAAAGTTTCATGACCCCTCCAAAACACAAATTACCCAAATAACATTTAAAAATGTGTTATTATCATCTTTTCGGGTTTATAAGAACATTATAAGGCTTGAATATCAAACCAAAACACAAAAATCAAAAGGAAAGATGGACTGGTTCCCAGATACCACTTTAGTGGTCTGAGGTTCTTCGTATAGCTAATAACTGCATTCGTGAAGATACAGTGCCAATTGTTGTGCAGATGGCCAATGTACTTGCTAAACTCCAAGTGGTTAAACTTCAAGCAAACAAAAAGAAGCAGTTGGAGAAAAGTGCCATGGGAACATGGCAAAAGTTTACTATGTAGATTCCAAGGAACATTCTAAATTTTACAAGGAAACACGGGAACATGTGCATAATTGGGAAAGAACACGAGAACATGACCCCCCATACGACCCTCCATAAAAAGCACTGAAATAATATTATTCCATATTTCAATATTTTTCAATGAAAAATACCTCAAAGTTGTACTGCTAGTCAGAAATATAAGGCAACCACTAAGTTTAGGGTTATGGGAATATTATGACGTTATAATGACGTCATCAGCAACCATCTTGATTTCAAATTTACACCAATCGATAGAGCTTAGTGATATCGACAATGAGACCAAATATCAAGTGTGTATCTGTCTCTAAACCAGAATTAAAGAGGGGGACACAAGATGCCCGGAATATAGTGGTAAAAATACAGGGCAGTGACAGGGTTAAAGTTCATCATGTTGCAGTTGCAATTGTGTATTCTAACTTGGTTACCATGACAATTTGCCCTCAAAATTTGTTTTACTTGTGTTATTTCAGCTTCCATTTCAGCTATTATTTCAGTGCTTTTTATTTCAGCTTCCAAAATGTCGTCAGACAATTCACTTCAACTGGCAATGACAAAAGTTCAATTTTAAACAACTCACCTTAACTGATAATTTCAGACAATATCGTCGCCAGACAATATCGTCGCCAGACAATGTCGGCAAACACTTTCATGTAATTTTTTTTGGAAAAGATTAGCCATTGCTTAAAAAATGTATTTGCAATACAGTGAGTGAAAAACGGCAAAACAAGGTCGTCTGGTTTTACTAAAGCTTAAAAACCCAACGTCTATTCGCTAAAATAAAATAAAAAATAAAATAATACACAAAAAAGTTTTTTTAATTTAATGTTTGCGCATTTGGGCCATTTCAGTACCGTAGGAAAGAAACATTTTCTGGGGGCAACGTGATTTTTCAACGTTTGGTACACTTTTTCACGCAAACAATGTAAAAATCTAATATTTGACAAAAAGCAATGGGGGGGCATCAGAGTAAGGATATCAATCCGAAAGGCCTAAGTATGTGTCATTTGAACCGCTATAATATATTAATTATTGTTAAATATTATACATCATATTATATATATATCTATATATATATATATATATATATAAATGTATGCAAATTCAATTTTATGGAAAATTAAGAAGACCCTGTAAGAAACTTTTTTCCTACAAATTTTGCCCAAAATCAAAAAATCCTACTACAAAGCCCACAGCCAAGTTTCTTAGAAAAAAAAAGAGTGTAATGTAATGTCAGAATTTTGTATCTTGTCAAATACCGGGAAATTATTGTTGTTTACAAGCAAGGCTATAGTAACAATCTCTCACTTCAGTTTTCTTACTAAAATTTAAGCACACAATGCTTTAAGCTCAGTTTGTTCTACGCATAATCAAATCTCCAAAAAGATGGCCAAAAACATGTCAGTCAAAACATCCACAAAGAAGGTCACGGCTTAATATTCAATAAGGAATTCAAAATAAACTTATGCTTGCATTAATTTGACGAAGTTTTTGAATTATGTATGGCCTTGTGGTCTTTACCAAAAACATCTATTCTTTCAAACCTGTTTTTAAAACAAAAGCCACAATCCAGCCATTGTTTAAAAAACATCTGCCTGCAATATTTCTTCGAGGAAAAAATCACTTAAATCCGATCAGCATCAAAATTCACAAGGTTAGATAATGAGAGTTTACTGGCAGTCCTTCTGCCCGCAAAGGCAAGGCCAAACTGAGAAACAAACATTGTCATATCACTATCAAATTGCTGCACAAATTTTCATATATGACATGGCAAGAATGCTGTGTCAACATCAGCATATGACATGCACTGCAGTTGCTGAATTGAATTGTCCGATCGAATATGACAAATAACAGTTGTACATTTCGTATTTAAAAAGCCATTTTGAAATTTGTATCTTAATAACAAATAATATTTGTCATATATCTGGAGTTATATCTGGGGTATATCCTTAGTATGGTGGACTTTGGGCTCAAAATCTGGCCAAATCAAAATCAAAATCAAAAACTTCTTGTGGCTCCAATCACAGAGCTGCATTGTAATAGCATAACAATTTTTTCGTCTGTGATTGGATTAATTTCCTTGCTTAAAGATCGAGGCTCAATGTTCAGATTTTGCGGACCACTAGACAACTATTAATTGGCCGTTTGCAATTGCCCTTGAGTTCAGTCGGCAATTTAGGCTTCGTCTTTTTTGAGAACAAGGTTCGTCAAAAGGCCAGTTTTTATTGGAATGCTGAGTCATATATGTTAGAGCAGTAAGTTCAGTGTGTCCTTGTCTTGACCGTGATCTAACACGGACCATGGTATAACATTGTTACATGACATTGTTGTGAATTCTTAACCTTGCTCCCAAAGTGACATACCTACTTTCTGACCATTCATAGGCTCAAACGAAAAACATAATTAATATGCAACTATTTCTAAATCGACACAAATCTTTAGTGCTGAACACAGAAGGCAGTACAAAGAAATGGGAGGAAATCAGACAAAACAATCTACATGACAGAAATAACAACTAAATGAAAGTACAATTGAACTAGTAAAAATAAAAAGCAACGATAATTCTCAAATAAATAAATGCCACCAAAACAAACTCCAAATATCAAATTTTCAATAAAATTATCAAGGCTAAAAATAATTTCCCCATTAAAACTAAGGAAAATTTTGCATATTAAAATTTTCGAAACGATACACAAAATATTTCGGACTATTAAACTACCAAAACAGCTGTTTCCAGAAATACGAAATTTTTATCGATGGCCTAGACACGCCCAAGCAACAAACAACATTTGTAAATAAATACCAACAATTATGAAGTGCAAACAAGAACTAAATTCGCAATCCAACTTCAAACTTTCAAACGAAAACCTTAAATACCAACCTTGCAAATGCAGAAGAAACCACTTGACGAATGCAGTTCGGTTTCAAATTCAGCAAACTTTTGAGTTGTTTTCAAACTGAGCTCCACAGGCCAAAGAAAATGTATTTTGCCGTCTCATGGGATATCACAACTGAGGTTGCACCTGCATATTCCACAAAATTACAAGAACACAGAAAAAGGCTGCCCTCTGAGAAAATCTTAATTTGCATGATAAAGAATTTGAATTTTCTTCCAACAAAGTAATCTTTTGGCTTGGATTAAATCCACAACAACATATATTACTAAAGCAGAATCTCTACAAAATGTTTTTTGGCATCGTTTCATTTTTTTAAAATTTCCATGCAATTTTCAATCTGCGATTGTTTTTTAAATTTCTCTAAATAAAACAGTTTTGCTATGTTTGACTATCCAAGCGTTTTATAAAAAGTGTCGACAAAACATTATAAAAAGGAAAAATGATCAACAGTTTACATTATAAAAATCTCTCGATTCTTCTTAGAAGTCACCATAAAATATCAAATGTTTTATAAAACCAGCCTATCTAGAAAAAATCCAAAATTTGTCTAAAAAATAGAAAAATATATCCATTCTATTCAATTTCGATTCCTTTAGCCCATGCTATGTTCAAAAATATATTTTTAAAAAATCGTAAAAATGCTATCGTGAATGAATTAATATTATCAATATGAATTAATAACACATACAGTACATTCAAAAACACTCTGTCAGATGTTCCGCAAGGTTCAGTAATAGGACCCATTCTATTTAACTTTTACATCAACGATGTCTTTCTATTTATTAAACGTGCCAATCTGTACAACTATGCCGATGATAATACATTAGCCTACACTTCCGACACAATGTTAGATCTTGTTGAGGTGTTGGAAGAAGCCATCAAATCTAATATAGCCATCAAATGGCTGTATTCAAATGAAATGATTGCAAATTCCAAGAAATCCCAAGCGTTAATTGTGACAAAAAATAGAAAAGATACTAGTGGAATTGAAACAAATATTCAAGGAAAAACTATCACGACAGATAAAGATGTCAAACTATTAAGTGTAAAGATCGACAATAAATTGAATTTTGATCCCCACATATCTGATCTTTGCAAAAAGGCTGCAACCCAGTTAAAT
>JAYJMH010088971.1:9022-31800 GCA_036873815.1 Phacellophora camtschatica | reverse complement strand
TGTTGTTCTTATTATAAAATGCAATTTTGCCTGGTGTGGTTTGACATTCCACATTAGAATATTGAATTTTACATAGTCTTTTGGAGCTGCATGTCACTCATGTGAGCTTTTTTATTTGATCTGTATTTGTTTTTCCTGACCCCTTCTGTTTCGCTAATACTAGAAGCTCATTCACAATACTCAGAGATCTTCTCTCTGGTGCAATTTTTGCAGGATGTGACTTTTGAGAAAGATTGATTGTGGGTACAGCTCCATATCTGAGAACATTCTTGCCAGTCTCTGCAAAAAAATAGCAATTTAGATTGTATGAAAATGAAATGTTTTGGGAAAGCAGCTTGAAAATCAGCTTTATTGCTATCCTCATTTTTTTAAATCAGATAAAAATATTGATAACAAATAGGGGCCTGCAATGCAAACATTAGATTTTAAAAGTTTCTGTACTTTTGCATGAATTAGAAACTTGATCATAAGGAAATTTTCCAAACATAGAGGATATAGTACCAGCAGGGAATACAGTATCAGCTAGCAGAGCTACCATGACTATGGGAAATGTTTCGTATTTTCTAATATTTTGCTTTTAGGCCAAACACCAAGGCCTCCTAATAATTTTTGCTTCAGAAAATATATGTGCAATGAAATACTGCCATTACCTGTTTATTCAATATCTTGCAGCTGGTAATTTTTTTTACAAGTAATCTCTTTCTATTGACTCTGGAGAGTTGAATTGAGTATTTTATCGGTAATTTAACTTGTAACTCGTGCCTGAGAAGGAGGAGTAGTTAGAATTATCTGAATTATTATTATATTATATGTTTCCCACAAGTAGGAGTGGAAGACTTTCGTTGTTGCTGTTATGGTCTTGTTTGTTGTTGTTCACGTGGTTAATAATATTCGTTCACGTGCTCTGTAGCTACTACTTCGGCAGATATGGTTTTCGTTAGTGCAACGTTGGCGATATGTGACACGTTTTAAAACAATTTTGATGAAATGCTTAGTTTTTAAATCGGTTTAGAGGATTATCTTGTTAGGATATATTGAAGTCATAACAACATTTAAATCGTTGTGATATCGTTGGCAATCTCATCAGGAAATAAAATATGTTGTTTCATTTGCTTTTATTTTTCATATACTTCCAATGTAAATAACATTGGATAAACTCACCGAAGCAATTTTGCGATCCACCGCACATAACGTATTCCGTAGTTTTTCTGTCAAAACAACATTGAATGGATTTATACACCAGAAACTTTAACATGTATTCTTTCATGTTACTACTTATTATTTTAATTATTTGCATTTCTTTCTAGGATTGCCGATCTCCTAATTCCTCTGATGCTTTTTTTGCTAATGAATTTGCCTCTATGTCACTCCCTACGATTGGCGCCGTTGGCGAGTTTACTTATCCGCGATGGAGTCGACCTCAATTTAGTGACCCAAGTCAACGCAGAAAGCGATTGCCAAGGTCAGAACAGCCTTACATTCCGGACGAGTTTAAATTAAATGATTTTCAGTCTTTCACCTTGGATTCACCTCCCGGACAAGATTATCGCTATGGAGATTTGTATGGAATGCTCAATCCGGCTGGACAGTACGCTTCGAATCAAAATATGCCGGGAGCTCATGGCCGGAATAATTTTCAACATCAACATAGCTATTTAAATGACCTCCAGACATACCATGGCGCCAGTCCGTATGCAGCATATCGACAAAACTATGGGTCAGATAATATGCGGGTAGGAGCTGAGGTCATGTTGAGCGAAGCCCCGCGTTCGTATTTTAAATCTTGCTCGAAAGATAGAGTTGGTCGAATGCGATCAAAACACGGTGACACACATGAAGAACTAAAACAGTTAACAGGAGAGAAGAAAGTCAAGCCAGACTGCAAGAAAATGTGCGTTTCTGAAGATTTCAAATTGCTTCAAGGAAAGAGAAAGTCCGACAAGCCTGGAGACCACGACATTCAAGTCAAAAAGCAAAGATTTTATTTTGAACAAGAAGAGCACTACGTTGTGCATAAATTGTTAAGAGAACTGTCTTCAGATAACGTTCCTCTAGATTTGCCAAAAACGACGTCCGCGTGTTTGTTTTATAGACTGTTGTCGTCAAAGGCGGAGCCAAAAGTAATGCAGACAGTCGGTGCCCCAGCAACATCAAGTAGAGTGAAGAAGATAGTGGTTAGAGACGATTTCAGTGAAGATCAGGTAAGAAGATTGCTTGTTTTACTTTAGAAAAATTTCTTCTCATTCACATGCTGTTTAAATCAATTGAGGAATCAGTGATTTTTGTTTTCACTGCGCTGTGTATTTAAGCTCTTTGAATTAAAGATGATGTTTTTAAAGATGTGAAATCATGTTCTTTGTTTTCTTCAAGAATTTAGTTGTTACATACTTTCTTTCACGTACTTTTCTTTGTACTTTTTTTTCATTCTCTTGATACTCATCTAAATTGTGATAACGTTTTTATTGTGTCTACATCAGTTGCAAAGATTGTCTTACTGTCCATTGAAAGCTTCTTTTGGTTTATTTTTTCCTATAAATTTATTTAGATGCTTTTACAAGTTATTTGATAACCATGCTGTAATATTGTCCGTTTATTTGTAAATTTGTTGAGAAAAGTTGAACGTTTTCTCCTAAAGTATGGAACGCAAAGAAGGGAGTTTAGATAAACGTTAGGAGCGTGTTTTTTTGTGCAACCTATGGAGCGACAAGAAAAATATGACTGAAAAAAACGTTTCCAGGTGCCACTTTCTTCTTTCAATGGAAGAGAAGTATGTCTTCTTTAGTGGATATGATAAACTTAAATAACTATTCTGAATTCCTCCAGTTTAATAGAAAACTATCAGTGTCAAAAATTGTGTGGAAGACAACGAAGGAGGTCAAAATAGATATAATAATCAATGTTTCCAGGTGACCATGTCTTTTTTAGTGAATATATTAAATTCAAGGGAACTGTCATACATGAAGTTTTCAGCTCTTTGTTAAACATTGTTCAGTTCATTAAGAACTCTACTCTGTTTTATTTTGGTTCTTATACAAATGCGAGACAGATATAAAAAAGTCTCTTATGAATTAATTTCGTTTCAAATGAATATTTTACTAATACGTCTATGAACATGGGGATGCCTTTCTAAGTTTACAGCAATTTATCTAAAATGCTTTCTTCTTGGAGTTCAAGTAATGCACACACTAATCATTACAATAAATATATAGCATTTCAATACAGAAAAAAATTGTTAATGACTTTTATGTTATGGGAAGCGATACAGAGATTGTGTGGTTATGGTCTAGATTTTCTTTTCTTTGTATAACATGTGTTTGTTTTTTTCCTAAATAGATAGATGAGTGTTAGGGATACATTTCAGACTTTGTGTTATTAAATTACAAAACAAAGCTTAGCTTGTTACTCCCTGACAGCAATCAGAAGCTCTATTCGGATTACTTGATAAGTGCACTTTTGCAGGGGGTGTCCACAGACAAATTTAACAGCAGTTTATAGCTTTGAGCTGCAAAGGAAGCTTTCATGCAATGATACATGCTATCTGCTGGCTTTTCAGAAAAAAGGCTGCACGTTTGAAAACCTTTTCCTTCAATACTTCTGTTTCAGATTGAATTTGTTAAAAGAGACTTGAAATACCTTGTTTGGCAAAATCAACCTAATAACCCCTGAAATATCCCCAATAATAATCAAAATTTATGGTTCCTCGAAACCAGACGTTTGATCTTTTCATTGCATTACTGAAATTGGTTGTGTATGGCAAAGGGAGTTTAAAATTAGCATTTGGACAATACTCATCAATGAATGGCAACACACATCGATATGTTAAGATTTAATTGATGGTTGAATACAACAAGACTAACAAAATTGGAAAATAGAGGGCATATTAGAACTTGTGACTCCAAACAAATTAAATTGGATATTTTAATTGTTATCTACTTTCCTTTCTGATGATAGATTCAAAATGTGACATACTGATGTTCACGTTATATAAATTCGGCTCAAAGTTAACAGATTAAATTCAGAAATCCATCTGTAATGGTCACATGGTTTTGACGTTTATGGTCATTATAAAAACCGCTGGTTTTGTAGAAACACAGAATTTGTACTTTCATTTAGTGTAACTCTGCGATTATTGAGTCGAATTCGCCAAGCAAGGTATCAAACGTTTAGTTGAAACATTTTCTAAAAACAGCCAGGTAGAACCAATGATGTTAAAAATCTGCAGCCTCCACAGCAGCTTTTCAAACGCGTAGGCTTTTTATTGAAACACCCATGCCCCTTTTATTGAAACACTCCTTTCAGGGTTAAATTGCAAAGAATATCATGAGTAATCCTGTTATCTAACATGACAATTTATGTAAATTTGTTAAATTTAGATCCTTGAGACTTTTGTCTTTTGTCAATTGTTTTTCGTTTTGTTTCAAAGCTCTAAATGATTCCTCCCTAAAAAAGCTTTAGCCTATGCACTATTATGAAAAGAGCGTCCGTCAACGCATCCACCTTTCTTGAATGGAGCATAAAAGTTGGAAAAGTTTACCCATGAATGGCCACATACTTGTAGCAGCATCCCTGTTAGTTAATTGGAATCAGAAATACCAAAATCTACACACATCATATATGTTTCCTTCTTCAGGCAACCAGGTTGCATATGTGCAGGGAATTTAGGCATTGGCAATATGAAGAAGAAATGAAGAAATACAACATGTGCGCATAATTTACTGATATTTCCCATTCTATTTCACTAACAGTGATGTTTGATACAATTTCACTAACAGCGTTTGTCCTCCATTTCAGAAACATAGGTGCAATAACGCCCTTGTTGTGTCACTGAAAAATACTACTACGTTTTGAATCGTTTGTTTTGTTGAAAGTTCAAGCTGGGTCACAAAAATTAATTAAATTGGTATTAAAATATCTTGAAACCCACTAACCAGTTATGTCTTGTTTACGTTGCAATCCATTTTTCTTAACAGTGTTGTTTTTCTTCAATTCCCTTGAATTAAAATCGTTGCCATTGTCAAAAATCGTTGTTGTTGTTGTTGATGTCGTATTGTTGTAAAGTGTTTTTCACGACTTGCTGTTTGCAAAATGTTTATTTTTGAAATTTTGGACAAGGACAATTCTAACATCCACGGAAAACCTATCCTAGCGTTTGGTATGCCAAAAGCCCTTGAGGTACACCCTAATATATGAGTACGGGTATTTGCCGCCGATAAGGATTGGTTTTACGGCAGAGAATTCTCTAAACATGGATACGATTTTTAGCAAAAAGGCTTTAATGTTGGGTTAAATATTAAAAATGTTCCTTTCTGGTTGGTTGTTTGGAATGAAACACAACAATAATGTTGGGTATACACGTAAATTTGAATGTTAAGGATGGTTGGGTTTATACAATCCCAGCGGTACACTTCCGTCCAACCGTGTAACCTGTACCCCTACCCCCTCCGCCGGGCCAAAATACTGTTTTCATTTTTTTTTCACCCTCGTCTTTAACTTCAAGGAGCAGGCGAATCCTGCTTTAGTTTAGTTTTGCAAGTGGTAGCGTATAGCTACAAATCAACTTGATGAAAGAAAAATTTCTTTAAAATACACGTTTTCTGTAAGAACAGCTAGTTTTGGTTTCAGCCTGGATTTTCTCTTATTTGGGGACTGATTTTTAAAAACTTGTTTCACAAATTTTCACAAATTTCTCAATCTTTAAAGTATGTTTCAGGTCAAGTGCTCAACGCCGCCACTATACATCTGACTAACGAGAAACCACAGGCTGGTTTTTTAGGAAAAAAACTACAAACTATTTTTGAAAATTTGTTTAAAATAAGTTTTCGTCAGTTTTCGTAATAGTTTCGCCGTAAGTGGGACGACAGTCAATTGGTATTTACAGAGAAGTAAATCATATCTTTTTGTCGACACTGAATCTGTTGTGAACAAGCAGAACAAGCACGATTCCCCTGAAAAATAGTTTAGGTCATCTCTATGTTTTGCTGAGAACGTTTGGAGTTAATGGTTCTGGTGCAAGACTCGAAAAACCACTCACTCTATTGACGAAGGGATCTTCCATCTATCTATAGTATATTCCTTCATACCATAGAATGGGACTGTATAACGTCATAAAATAATTCTTTTTTATCTTCTAACTTGGAGGCATATAGTCTGAAAGCACACTATACACAACTTTACATGTGAAATATCAGTTAAATGTGTAGAAGGATGTTGGGCATTGGCTGAATACATTATTTCTTTATGGAATCACTAGGTTTTGGGCTTGGTTCGTATATTTTGCAACCAAACTGAAAATATAGTAATTTGTTAGGGAAAGAACCGGCTTTCTGCTGGTCATATTTCAGCCGATATTCAAAAGATTTAACTTATTTTCCATGTGTAGAGCTGTTTATCGTGCTTTCTCTCAAACCACACGTATTATGTAGTTTATAAGAAACAGTAGGCCTAAATTTCACAGATATTACAATGGAATCCATTGCTCTATTGTTTCCCATATCAACATAAAGCAATACAAAAGTTCAGAAACAACCTACCAACTCCAGAACTTAGTTTCTTATATAGATAAATGCGTGTAAATGGTGCAAAGTTAGAATATCAATATAAATCAGTCAAAATAGGTACGTTTTTCGAGAACGTTTATCTGAGAATTGGTGTGTTTTTAAAAAATTCACCTAATTCACTCTAATAAATTTATTTGAGAATGGGTTCGTTTTTGGAAATTCCACCTTGAATTTTCAATCGAAAATAAATGACAGCCAATCTAGCAATCTTACATTTAAAATTTTCTGAAGAAAATCCCTTTCTTTGTCATTTCGATGTACCATAGAAGGAAATAGATCACGCTAGCCATTCTTGCAGTCTCAAATTTCGAAGTTTTGCCGAAGAACTCTCTATTTCCTGTCATTTCTTTGTTTAATTAATGTAATATAGGTAACATTGAAACAAAAAATAGGTCTCGACAGCCATTCTAGCTAGCTATCTTAAATTTCAAAATATCTTTATACCTTCTATTCTTTAGACTTTTTGACCTATCTGGAAGGTAATTAAGCAATTTGAAACATAGTTTTGAGTCATCTTGAGGAGCCCCCGGTAGACCCTACCCTAAATTTTTAGCGCTTTTCACGCATTCACGCCATGAAAAAATCAGTTTCACGTTCACGCAGGAGAAGTTGCCTGACGATTTTGCGCTTAAACACTGGAAAGCCTCAGATACTTGCTCGATGCATATAGTACGGTTGTCTATATGCATATAGTCCAACTTTATGTAATTTGGCCAAGTATTAAAAACCCAGACAGGCTGATTTCTGAAAACTGGTTTATTAGTGGCGGGTTCTTACTGCACTCACCAAACCCAAAAATAATCTGAGCAACTGCTCATATGTTTGTAAGCCTTCTGGAGAAAATGGTGGATATTTACTGTATTTTGCGAAAACTATTAGTGTGTTTTCATGGAACCAAGACTTTTTCTTTACCAACCAAACCCCAAAATAGTCCTAGCCTTTATGTTAAATATGATACAATGAGATGGTGTGTTAAGAAGTTTAGACACCTTTGTGTATTCTTAGATTTTCTGATTATTTATTTTCAAAATGCAGTTGGTATCGGTCATTCACACTTCAAAATATTTTCTACTAAGACGTAAGCGGTTTGGCGGCAATTGGATGCCTTGCTGATACGTTTCTTTGACCTAGAACCGATCGAATTTTCTTATCTTAGATTAAATTTTAAAGCGAGGGAAGCAATCAATGCGTATCTGTTGCACAAGACTTTATGTAAAGATTTGTAGTTTATCTGTCTGTAGATTTTCCTGGTTCATCTTTCCTGATCCGGAATCAAGAAAACAGCCAAGTTTGGCGGTTACTGACTGCGAGGAAAGTACATAAAAGACAATCCGGGAAACAGTCTAGTTACGTAGTCGCTAACCGTGAAGAATTTTTGTAAAAAGAAATCTCATTCTTTCTAAATTGTATTTCTTTGGTCCGTAGTCAGGTAGATTTTCGAGTCACTCGGTTACTCGCCGATCCAGAGTAAAATAATGTACCAGTTACACGTTGACTGACCGAGTTTGGTAAATAGGCAATCTTTTCTTCTTCTTTAATGAATTTCTTCAATCGAAATATTCTAGTTACGTGGTGACTGACCGCAAGGAATGTTTTTTAAAAAATGTAAAGGTTTGCCGCACTCAAGAGTCAAGACACGCCTATTTGTGCTTAAATTTGAGGAACGTTGGCCCGGAAGAAGGTATGCCCGGAGGAAGGTAGGCCCCGAGGAATGTTACGAACATTTTTTTAAATGACAGGTTAGCAAGAGCAAAATTTATACCTATTTTAAAATCTTTCTTAATTAGAAAGGAAGATATGCTTTATTAGGCTCTCGATTTTCCTGTAGCCTGAGTTCATACGAAGGCTATGAATGCATATCTCCTAATGGGCTAGTTGCTGCATCATGGCGGGGCGTAAACGGTATTGTGCTAAAGCAGTGCTGTAGAGCTGGGGGGCTAAGGGGGCTCAGCCCCATTTTGTAATGCCTAAAAACGACTGAATTTTACTTTTTGGTATTGTTTTGGGTTCTATTTATATTGGAGCCCCCCTTGTTATTTTAGTGGCACTACATTACTGGTGCTAAGACATTTTAAACACTCTTTTCTTGTGACGACAATGAGCTTGTCACCCAAAATAATGCTTAAAAGCTTTTGCGAAAAGAATTAAAATGGGAAGGCAATTTTGTTGCATTACGCTCGATAAAATTACGCTATTTCTTTACAGTGCTCTGGAATTTATTATTCTTTCATTCTGTTACAACGTTATACAACTGCCCCTCCCGTATTTTCAATAGATTATTATGCTTCTGCAAGTACGATCGTTTCCCATTGCCTTGGTTATATTTTTTTTCTAAAGAAACCAAGCTACAAAAACTGTGGCACTGAAATCATCGAGTTGCGGTACTTAGTGATTACATAAGGTTTATTGTATTTACTACATATTTCTTGTCCCGTTTGCTCATTAAATTGCTTTTTCAGTTTGGATCTATTAATAAGAGTGTTAAGAAACGTAAAGTTCTGAAATTTTTGGAAAGCTAGAACACTTTTAATGCTGACGCCTAGCTGTTGTTTCCAAAGTATACTTCAAATGTTTATGATTTGGACTTTTTAAAAAGACAAGTAAAGCGAGGACCATATTTTGAAAACACATAGAATCGAAATTGTAGAGTTGGTTTGCCGCGAACCAGACTCTAATCTCTAGAAAATTCTCGTACGGCGCTTAAGTTGCGTTTTAAGAAGTTTTGGTGACCTGTGAATACATTTATCGGTTCCTGATGCTTTAAACAAAACAAGCATTTCTTTAAGAACAAAACTAGCTGATCGTTTTTATCCTGAAATCCTTCAAAGTCAACTGACCCAAGTATTTGCTGCAAAGGGATCTCAGCATTATCGTCACAAACGTCTGCAGCTTAGCATTTTGCACAAATTTGCGCCTCTTCACATCTGATCAATCTTCAAACGCTCGATTATAATTTGTTTATTGGCCTCTTTTTCAAATCCGATTACATGACCTTCATTTGCTCATCATTAAAGCGAGGTCATGTTTTAGTAGTCCGGGTCATTCATTATTAGTCCGGATTTATTTATTCCTGTGGCCTGTGGTACAGCAGAAATTCAGTTGTTAAGTGCAATTGCTGGCATGTGACCTATTGATAATCTTATAGACTGGTGAAAATGTTTGCGTATGGATTCCACAATTTTTGCATATGAATTCCGCTGATACAAGGGCTTGCTTAGAGTTACGAAGATACCGTTCTTTTACCAAAAATTATTTTTCTTCCTCCGGTTATTTTTTAGTTATTTATTTTTATTTTTGTAGTTTTTTGTAGCATTTATTTAGAGTCATTCGAAGGCACGAGATATAGGATACTCTAAAACATGTATGCATTCAAAACGCAATGCTGGCTTTGGTTAACGTTGTATGTGTACGAGCAGCGTTAGATTGTTTTTGTATAAAATTGAAGTGTGCTTTGTAGTGCGGCAACGTTCCACTTATCGTGTTTATATGGATGTATACCAAGTGGTGGTATTTGAAGCGTTTCGTGTATGCACACAGGAAGCTAGCGTAGCATTTTTTCAAAGAACGATTCGTCATTTTCTTGTAGATTGGCAAGTACTCTCATGTTGGAAGCTCTCCGTTTCTGTACAAACATGGTGCAGCTTCTCATGTAAGTCCAACAAAGAGCTTGAAATTGATGGAACTGCTCACTACGAAGTCGCCCAAGCCTAGTGAAAGCTGCAGAGAGGACAAAGAGAACAAAAATGATGTTGTGGAAGAGAATGCCATAGACACCAGTGAGCAACAAATGGATAATGATGTGGCTGTTGACGCAATTAGGTGAACAATGCATTTTATTTCTAGATGACGGGTAGAAATGCTGTTGTTTCGAATTTGAGAGGATTGTACATACGGGCCCAGGAGTGTATTTACCACTTGTACGTACGGGGGATGTTCTTGCTATACTTTAATTTTGCACCCATCATTTTGGAATTGTTTACCTTAAACAATACCCCTATACTCTATCGAATTATGTTCGATTTATGGCAACAGGTTGCTATTAGTTGCATTCAACTCCAAAAGTAACATCAAAGGGTAGCATTCTGCTGGACAAGATTAAGTAAGTCAACATGAAATACAGGAGCACTTAACAGCAAAAATTAGAAACACATGTGTCACAAGAGGATGTTCCTTTCCCCAAAATTCAGGAAAATAAGATACCCGTTCTGGAAATTAAAATGACTATTTATGCTCCGGTCTTGGTGAAAAAAATTAAATGACATCTGCAGACACATACATCCCCGTACATAAAATCAGGCAAGTGCACCCTTGTTGGCGTCCCCCCCCCCCCCGCTAGCGCACGAGTGGAAACGTGGTGGCTTGAAATTTACTCTCGAAAGTAGCATACATCCATCCAACCATCACTTTGCAATTCGAATTTTGATGTATATACCTTTCAGAATTTTGTATTATCTAACCAATAAAGATCACTGGATACATTTTGTTTTTCGTTGTGAATGAAATGTATTCGAATACGTTTAAAGACTGCAAAAGTATTTCAGTCTTGGAAAAATCTAGATAAGAGCCTCTATGTAGAGCGGCAGGTTAAAACCTCCTGATCTGTTTAGGATAGAATCCCACCAGTTTTTTTTATCAGTCAAAACCTTGTTGTTAGAAACGGTTCAGCTTTTAAACGTATCTTGTCAACCTAGACTTATTAAGATCGGTGTGGTTATGTAAGGCTATACTATGACTCATAAAAATAAAAGGACATTTCTGGACTTGGATTCACAGCCTCGTACCAGTAATTCTAACTTCAAGCAACGACTTTTCTTACTTTGATAGTAGAAAATTTATAGCCTCATTTCAGTCTTTCCCAAAAAGTTACTATAGACAAGCCCAGAATTTGTGCTTTAATATTTCCAGACTAGTAGGGTAATCCCGGAAAACCAAAATCTAACTCGTAAACTGGAAAGGAGATTTATTTGCCATAAATTTGACTGACGGTGAAAATGCAAAGGCAGGCCATTACTAAATAAAGAAAACGACAAATTTTAGGTTACTTTGAGTTCATTTTGAGTTCAACTACATCTGTTTGAATGATTGGGAGTCTCAAAGGTCATGATCTCACGTGAACATTCAATTGAATATATAATGGTTTCAAGAGACAAACATCAATATTTCGAACATGAAAGTCCAGTTTGAAATTTTCAAATAAATCAACACAATTAGATAATTCGAGGTAGGTACCATCATGGGAATTTCTTTATTCAAAAATATCCTTTTAACGAAGTTCATTTTACACGAGTCTACAACCGTAAAAATTAAAAGCATTTTGCCACGTTATAAACGGCTCTTTGCAGTGGGCTGATCATTATCGTGTGATTTTTTATGTGACCACTCTGACAGGTCAAGTGGAAACAGACAAAGAAGACCAGTTTTTCATGTGATCATTTACAAGTCAGCCAATCTCAGTGCATCTTGCTATCACAATGAGTCGGAAATTTTAGCTGATATGGGTATACCCTATATATTGAACATAATTCAATGCCTTTATGTCAGTCGATGAACCAAGTGGAAATGGCTGGGTTTTTCTTAACTTTTTCAGTCTGAATGAGACTGCATCAAATAAAAATTCGCTAGTGTGATTGGTTCACTGAATTGTGTCGGTCTGAAGGTTTCCAATGTAGCTATGTTCAAGAGAAAAGGCCAGATTTTTTCACATCACATCAAGTTGTAAATACAGCGAAATAGACCTTCGTGTCGTAAAATTGTAAAAGAGTTAAATTTCTCTAGCACGAACTTGCTTGACTTTAACGTTTTGCTAACTCAAACTGTTTTCTTTATATGCTCCTTCAGGTTTTTAAGTTTTGATTTGGCTGTAGATTAGATCTTGCTAATTTAAACAAATTCACGTAAAATTTAGAGTTAGCGAGGTTTGACTGTATACCAGTTTAAAGTTTGTTAGGTTCGAGTTAGCGAGATTCAACTGTATACTTTTAGATGATTCGGTTTTACGAGTCCAGCTTCAACTTTATAACTTTTTAAGCGTTTAGTTATCGAGAAAGGAAACGTTTAGTTAGACCCCCAGAAAACGTTTCATAAAACTCAAAATTAGAATGCAAATTAAATGTATACAAGGAGTATTACCGGTACGTACGTTTGTTGTTGTTTTGATGATGTTGTTTTATACAAAAATTAATGGTAGCAGTCATTGCTCAAACCCAATATCGAAGGTTCCCCGCATATTGGCTGTGCTCTAGCAATAAATGGTCTCATTTTCACCGCTTGTGGATTTTTTTTTCATTTACCTTTTGCTGTATGTTTGAAGTATATATCAGTGAATATTTCTTCTCAAAAAATATCTCTGGGTATGAGGTTAACTATACTAACGTTCACAAAAAAATTTAAACCATTTTCTCCGATATATTGCAAAGAATCAATTCGTAATTTAAAAATCATAATGATGCACTTTGATGTCTTAACGTTTTGTGAAAGGGGTGCCTGTGTCCAAGAATTCAGATTGGTAAAACTGTTAATTCATAAATAGTATTACTGAATTTTTAGCTGTAATAAATTTTTGTTTTGGCCGTCTTGGACTTTGCTTTCTTTTTAAATTGCTTTGGATGTCGAATTTCAATTTCAGGATTTTTTGGGGAAAGCTTGTGCTTTTACTCACAACCAAAACAAGTCTTCAACACTACCAAGCGACGTACTATTTGCAAGAGCAGATTTTATTCCATCAAGCTTACTCAACCATAACAAAATAAGCAGAGCGATAGTTTTAATATAAAGTTTTAAGATTTGATTGGTTGTATTAGAAAGCGTGAATTTTTTTGAGATCGTAGGGAACTAGAATCTTTTTATTTAGAAATTGGTACTTTGCTTTACCCTTTCAATCCCGGGGAGGGATATATGGTTCACTGTTTAATAATTTTTCAGGATGTAAATTTCAGAAGGTTTGACTATCTTTGAATTGGCTTTCTCTTGCTTCCTCCCTGTTTATAAAAGCTTGCATTGATAGGACGAGTCAAGGATACTTATAATGTACTTGTATGTTATTGTTATTTCTTATGTGTTCACCATTCGCCGCCATTTTGATTATATAAAATGAGCTTTACCTCGTTTCAGGAAAAATGTCATGTCAGCAAACATTTCCAATTTTCTCCATTATTTTGCTCTGCCTCGTTTCAAGAAAAAAATTTTATTAACCAATCAAATCACTCTATTTTCATCTTCTGCAATTTGATCGGTAAAACTAAAATGGTGTCGAAGCTGGCCAGCTTTTTTCCTGCATGATTACACACCAGTCGCTTGTTAGTAGACTCACTACATAAGTCGTTAGTTCGCTCCTCCGCCTGATATTCCTCCGCTATACTAACGACTTATGGACTTACACGTCTAAAAACTTTCATTCGTACTTTTTTGTTTTCATTCATACTTTTACTCACTCAATTTGCGCTTCACGCTTCGAGATTTTAATATGTTGAACTGACAGACCATTGCTGCGGCTTTTTATATTTGTTTTCATACTTCTCTACTTCTTCATTCGCAGGATTTCAAAACACAATAATACAAATCCAAAACAGAAATTAAAAATGCCATTTATTTTCATTTAGCCGAGATTCGAAATAAAATATAAAATATTGCTTTTCGACTTTTATATTTTAAGGGAAGTAGGCAAACTTTAAAGATTTGCTTGAAACGTGTCGTCGTCCTATTTTGGATAGTATTTACGAAAACGTAATAATATTTACGAAAAAGACTGTTTAATGGATGAATTCTCTTGTCTGCAAATTTGTCGTTTTTGATTAACAGTTAAAATTTAGCTCTTCTCATCATTAAATTTGACGAACTTAGATTCGGAGTTGGCTTTGCAAATTCTTGTTTCTCTAAAATGTTTTGTCCATGTTTCTAACAGCGTGTGTGCTAGCAGTGAGATCAGCTTTTAATAAGTAAAAGTCTGTTCAGTGTTTTAATATGTGAAAGTCTGTTCAAAGATCAAATACCGTTCAAGAGAAGTTTCTAAATCGAAGTCACGTACTTGCCTGAAAGGTTATTTTGTTCTTGATTCTGTTTATGGTGGATATTTTGCTTTCGTTTCGTATCTATTTTCGTAAAATAAAAAACTCTTTCCAATTTTTTTGAATGATGAGAAATTTCATCTTCAGATATGTAATCAAATGTAATCAAACAAAACTTCTCTCGCTTGGCGCAAACTTTCCACCTTTTCAAAACTTTCCTGAAAGTTAATAAAATTGAACGTTTTAGTGCAACTCACAGCTGCCAAAGCTGCGAAGAAAACGTTATCCTCCATCACCATTTTATTCCTTGCTTCAGTTTTTTGAAATTTGAAAACACCGCTCGGCGTTCGAAATTAAGAAAAAATCTAGAACTGCCTCGGTTTTACATGACGTTCGAAACACAAATCTGATTTGTTTAAAAAGCAAAAGCTATTGTTTCAATCCCAAATGCTGCTATGTGGTTGGTGCGACAAAAAATTGTCGCAGATTGAAATTGCTTCCGCTTTTCGACGTGTGAGCCCATATGTCTAGCTTGTTAGCCTTCAGCAATTCAATTCACCTCAATAGGCACAGAGCGACTGGTAGCGAGTTATAGCTTGGTAATATTATACCACAATAGGCATTGTTCGAAGTTCGAATTACGATTACAAGACAGAAAATCCATGTCCAGAACTGTTCCATATTTTTATGAGTCGTAGTATTGCCTTACAGTACAAATTAGTAAATCAAAACAAGGCTTTTAAACCTAAACTCAAGGGCGCATGGGGCAATAACATCACCCCTTCGATAAATAGTAGTCCTTGCAGTTTTTATAAATTTTCAAATTTCGAAACATTTAGGTTGTGCAAGCCTCAGTGTTAAATGTATTTATATTCTCGGTCCTAGTTTCTTTGAATGACAAGAAAACTTGTTATCGTGCAAAATGTTGGGGTTTCGCTGTAGGCTGAAGCCCTGGGATTGCCCCCCTCTCGTTGCCACTGCATTATCTTTGGCAAAGTTGAGAGTCTTACGTGACATGTTTTGTAAGTTCCCTTTCCTGGAATCGCAAATCATTAACCCTTTCATCCCGTGATGGAACACATGGCTTATTGCTAAACAGCGTAAAACGGAATATTCTCAGGAGGTAAATCCAAACAGAACTCGATTATTTATTTAAGATATTTTACATCAGTTTATTTTCCGAATTAGGTCGGTTGGTAAATGCAATTCCCTGCAAAATAAAACTTATATAGGGTAGATTTTGCCTGTTAATTGAAAAAAATCCTGGCAGAACATTTTTAATAGTATTGCTCATGTTGATAGCATATGATATTGGCCGTCATTTTTGAATTTTGTAAAGTGTTTTACTTTTGTAAATATTGTTTTGCATGAGACGACATCAATATAAGAAGTTTATTAAATAGAATCATGATGAATTAAATAGTGGATCAATCTGTAAAAAGTTTGCATTTGGAAATGGTAGCATTGGAGCATTTTCAACGAGTCGTTTCTTTCTTTATTTCTACAACAGTAGCAAGTTTTTTGTTTTGGTGAAGCAAGCCACGTTTTTAGCTTTCACCTTGCCATTGTTGCTAAAATTTGAAAGGTTTGATGAATATCATTTTCGGCTAAAATATAAGGCTATAGCTTGTCGAGTTTGAAGAAGTAGATTTTGGACTAAGTTGCTAATTTTGAAAAACCTCTTTTTGAGCCAAAGGTATAACCTTGCCATTTTGGCCAAAATTAGTCAGATTTTGGACATTCGCACTCTCGCCCCAAAAATGAAGCATCGTTTTTGACTTTTTTACCATTTTTACATACCACCGGTTAAAATAATTGCAGAAAATATTTTTTTGCAAACATTTCAACTGAAATGTTATCCAAGAATGCAGGCGCACAATTCTATTTTCCGCATTTCTGCGATCGCAACCTGTGGAAAAAGTTAGAAAAGTTTCAAATTTGTGATGAAAATATTATGTTTTGGTTTTCGACCTAGGTTTATGTTTTCCCCTTAAATGTTTAGGCAGTGGTACCAGGAAATCACATTTTTTTCGAAAGGTCACGCCCTTCACTTTGGCTTAAAACAAACACTGTCCAGCCATTAAACCATTAATTAAACCTTCTCCTTATCGCGTGAATCTTCCTAGACTGCTTATCTTTATGAAAGAAACGCCGGGTCTCCTGCAGAGACCCAAATAAATGTAAGACTCTTTCCTGGGGGCTCAAATAAAACAGGATAAATGCAGAGGCCTAAATGTAAACAAGACTCGCTCTATAGACATTTTTCAGAGGTCCCAATTTTAGAACTGGACTCCATGGAGGAGGCCTAAATTAAAACAAGACTAACTCTATGCATGGGCCCCAATTAAAGGCAAGACTTTATGGAGGGACCCAAACAAAATTCGAGGCAAGGCACTTGCTTTAAAGAACTGCCAAATATAGATATAATAAATTCGAAAAATTGAATTGTAGACATCATAAAACATTTTACATACAATTAAAGACACAAGGCTGAGCTAATTGAAATTGAAAATATTTGTGAAGTCGGATTTGTAAAAGCCGAGGAATGGCTTTCGAAATTTTCGGGAATTCATTATTCTTTGTTTACATTGCGATTTTCTGTTTTTCGTCAATTTCACTTGCAAGTATCCCAATTTTGAAATCTCAATTTCTCCGTTCACATGAGACCGATTTTAGAAACTTTTTTTTCAAAACAACTTTTCCTATCGGACAATAGCTGAAGTATTTTATTCCCAAAAATGTAAATGCTTTCAACAATTTATATCATATTTAAAAATGTTGACAGATTTCAGAATTTATTTTTTAAGTAATGGTTTGCAATCAGAAAATTGCTGAACGTCTTTCATTTCTAAACTGTTAGTGCTTCCAAACATTTATTTAATATTCAAAAAGATTGCCATTTTGTCACTAAAAAAAAAACACCACAATTGTGGGGTTTAAGGTGCCAAAAAAAACAATTCCCAACAGTGAGTCTTCAAAGCCTTTTTTAAACTAAAGTAGAGCATCCGTGGAGCATTGTTTCCAAAGGGCATGTTCAAATTAGTGCAGAATGAAAAGTTATTGCATTTTTGATGGAAAGATGAATAGATAGTAAATTGACCAGTGCCACAAGCCAATGTTCACAGTCTGGTCGACTAGTTAGAGAATTCGACTTCGCCTTTAAAATCCTTAATCGCTTAATGTGTTATGAATGCTTTTGGAGCAAGGCAGATAAAGCATTTAATGCGAAAATTGCTAGCAATTTTCAATTTCCCACATGAAGCTGAGTTGCGCTGGCTTGCCAGTTGACTGTCCAACTACGAGCGGGGGCAACACCAACAAAGGCCCCACAGCTATCTGGTTTTTTTTTTTCAAAAAACTGAGCAGCAATTTGCAAGCTTGTTTAAAAACTAATAATTTGCAGTCTGGTAGAAGAAGATAGCAAAATACAAGAAATCATATAATATAATCTATATTCTGGACCCTAGAAACATAGAGTATATCTCTATTTAGAGTATCTGGAACCTAGAAACACGAAAGTAGCAATTATTATGAAACATAAATATTCTATTTTACATGTTTTCATACTATTAGTCCGTTATCCAGCTTTTTGGTGAGCTTCTCTAGCTTGATTTGGGGAAAAGAGGAGAAGCAAACTTGACATTTATGTCGTTACTCAAAATGCAGTCCAACTTTACAATGCAATATTTTTTCTGGGAAGATAATTTCATTCGTCCTTTGGAGAAATTACTTCATTCTCTGGAAACAATACTCCAAAAATGCTCCACTTTAGTCTGAAACAGACTCACTTTTAGGTAGATTTTTTTTGGCACCGTAAACCCCACAATTTAGGTGTTTTTCGCCATTTTGAGTGATAAAATGGCAATATTTTTGAATATTAAAAACATTTTTTAAATCACGAACAGTTTAGGAATAAAAGACGTTCAGCATTTTTCCGATTGCAAACCATTGTTTAAAAAGATAAATTCTGAAATCTGTCGCTTGTCAACGGAGAAATTCAATTTCAAAATCAGCATCGTCACAGGTGAAATTGTCCCAGGTGCAGGCCTACTTAAAAATGCAATAACTTTTTTCTGCACTAATTTGCACACGCCGTTCGGAAAAATACTCCAAAGACGTTCTACTTTAGTCTGAGAAAGGTTTTCAAGAGTCAGTTTTAGTCAGATTTTTTGTTTGCACCATAAACCGCAAAATGTTGTTACTTTTCGCCATCTTTAATGGTAATATAGCAATATTTTTAAATATGATTAAAATTGTTGAAAGCATTTACATTTTTGGGAATAAAATACTTCAGCTATTGTCCGATATGGAACAGTTGTTCTGAAGAAAAAGTTTCTAAAATCGGTTTCATGTGAACGGAGAAATTAAGATTTCAAAATCGGGATACTTGCAAGTGAAATTGACGAAAAACAGGAAATTGCAATGTAAACAAAGAATATCGAATTCCCGAAACTTTCGAAAGCCATTACTCGGCTTTTACAAATCTGATTTCACAAATAGTTTCAATTCCAATTAGCTCAGCCTCTTGTATTTAATTGTGGATAAAATATTTTATAATATTAACATCTTCATTTTTTGAATTTATTCCACAATTTCTAAAGAGCTGGATCACAGTGAATAGTATCTGTTATGTGTTGAGTAGTGTCTGTTATTTTCTTGATTTGATTTGTCTTCATTTGATTTCTTAATTGAAAAGACAAAAGAAACCCCCTCTAAGGCAATGTCCCTGCCAGGACAAGATCTTTTCAATGACTCATGGCAGAAGATATGATTGTTTTCTGTTATGTGATATAAATGGTTGGTACTTAAATAAAATTGCCCTGAGTCGTTGAGTTGACGTTGTTGAGGCTTGACGTTGTTGAGTTGTTACAAAGTAGAATATACTTTTGAAAAACCTGGATTGCAATTGCCTATATTTTGTTATATCAAATCCATTGCAATTCATAAAATCAAGCTTCTGCCGTCATAAACTTTGGACTTTCCCCAGAATATTTGATGCCTTTAATGTAACTAAATGATACAAAGAAATTTTGCCAGAATATTTGAGAAATATTCTGTGGCCATGGGTCCATTTGAACTGATGTCAAATAAATGCTTTTATGAAAAACATTTTTTTCTTTTGCACCAAATGGCAATTGTTTCTTTATGTACATTTATGAAGCATTTTAGTTATCAATATCAGCTACAGCGTACTGCTATGAGATGAAATTGTAAAAAATTTTGTATTCTTGTTTTTAATCTATTTAGAGTTAAGAATCGGGCACTCCGAAACACTATGAGTTAAATTTTTTTAATTAAAATATAAACATTTTTAGGTAGATTTTATTTTAGAGCTGAAAGTAGCTTATTTACATAAAAAAAACATACGAAAATGATTGGCTATATCTGAAATCCAGAGCTCCAGATAAAAAGGATCAAGAAAATTATTGATTTCCCTTTCATTTTTTTCAATTTTCATCTTCATTTTTACTTTTTTTCTTTCTTATTTTGGAAGTTCTGGATTGGCCATAATTTTAATCAAGATTTTTTGTTGAGCAAAACGATTTCTTGAGGGTGATTCTTTGAGAGAGGCATACTTGTGTTCAATTCAGCAATGAAAGACATGCTGTTACAAATTTAGTTATTCAGCACTGACCTTGAATTTCAATTTTGGTCTGTTATGTAAAGGTTAAATAAGGCTGAGGATGCAAATTTTCAAAAATCGATAAATAAACGTACTTTTGTTATTGTTTTCGGCCCTATTTTACACGGGGGGCCCCCTGTTTGTTATTTTCGGAACTGTACTTTTTCCATCATTTTTTTATGGCATACAGAGATTGCAAAAGGTTGCTGGCCTACGTCAGTGAAAAAAATATAATACATGACGTCATAACGTTTGATTACGTCATATTTTTTTCAATGAACGATAAAAGTTTATAATTTTTTTCATTAAAACATACAAGATAGCCATAATATAGAGTTAAAATTGACAAAGCATATATAAAGCATTAAAAGTGAGTAAAATCGTTTTGTCTATTATTAAATATTTATAATAATAAATATAATAATAAATTAAAGTCTGAATATGGAGGAATTATGACCATTTCAATTCAATTCAATTCAAAAGATTGAAGCATTTTAAATTACAAAAATAAATATATATATAATTAGGAATGTAAGGACCTTGAAAAAAATTCAACAGAGCTAGCGAGCCAAGTGCCTTTTTTTTAAATGCTTACAATGATTAGACTATTACAGCATACAAATTGAACCGAATATATAAATGCAAACAACAACATCAAAGAATAAAATAAAAAAGCTAAATCGTAAAAGAATAGAAAGTTAACAAAAAATGTGCCAATATTTAGTATACCAAAAGCAAAATATGTCTAGCAAATATTAGTCGTGGTGATACATTAGAGATAGAGTTTCAATTATGAAACAGTTTGTTTGCTTGTTAAAATCCATTTTTTGCATTTTCTTGAGAATAAAACTGGCTAAGTGAAGTGTCTAAGACTGGCTAAAATACCAATACTCTTTGAAATTTTAAGATATGTCTGTTGAGTGTGAGCTCTCCATGATAATTTGTTATCAAAAAGTACACCCAAGTACTTTGTATTTTCAGCTTCTGCAAGTTCATGATTATTTGTGTGATTGCTTACTTTTTCATTACGTTTTTTATTTCTAGGGGTAAAATTCAAAAAAATATAATTTTTAGTGTTTAGCGACAATTTTTTGGCAATTAACCACTTGGAAATTTTATTGAGTTCAGTGTTAACATTACTTTTTAAGATTGACAGTTGTTCATGAGACAAAAACAGATTTGTGTCATCTGCAAACTGATGAAAATAAAGTATTTTAGATGCATTGGGTATATCATTTATGTATAAGAGAAATATCAGGGGACCAAGAACACTTCCTTGGGGTACACCATAAGCAATATTAAGACTGTCAAATAGCTCACCCCCAATAAACACTCCCTGGTACAAACAAAACCAATCTAATGCAACACCAAATTTTACTAAAATGCTCATACACAGGTACATAGTTATAATCAATCGCGTTTTAGTGTTTATGAAACAAATTTGGACTTAACCAGAATAGAGCACTTTTGGAGAAAGAAATTCCTTTTTGTGAATGTAAGGCTATACCAATAGTCTTACATTCATCGGGCAAGATTTGGGGTTTCACCATAAATCCATTTTCATCGAGATTCAGTTTTTATTAAACTAATTTGGGGTCTCACCAGGATTCTTTTGCCTATTAAACCAAATTTGTAGTTAAACCAGATTTTAGTTTTTCCGAGATTACTTCCTCATTCTGGTGGATCACTGGTCCTACTTGTCAAGGTGAATGTTGTGGAGTCGGTAATACTCCATTCTTCGATTTCTCTTATTTTATTCATTAAATTTTTTAAATCTTTTTGCTACTCTAAAAAAATTATATGGACCTTAACGCAATGACCCAATAGGCAAAAGGATGCATCTTCTGCCAAGCGTTGAAGCAAAGGTTAAAGTGCCTCTTTGCCAAACGTTTTATTGCATATTTTACTAGTTTTGAGTAAGCTGAAACTGCAAACTGTTTGTGAAATGAGTTATAGGGGTTTTATGACCCGCCGACGTGATGCAGCACCGTGTTTTGTGGGATCTGGAGACCAGTCAGCTCTCAAGTTATAGTGGGAACCCAATTTCTGCTTCCATAACACACACCACCATATGTTCAACAACGTTTCGCGGAAGATTTTGTCTCATTTTATTTGGATTTTGACCTTGATTTTTGCACGCGTATTGCGGATTTTGGATGATTTTAGAACGGATTTGCGGATCAAAAATATTTTGTGGATCTGGATTTTGATCATTTTCAGGAGCTGATTTTGGATTATCGACTATTTTTTACACGGATCAGCGGATCCAAAATAATTTGCGGATCCGACTTTTTTTTCATTCTGATTATATCTGGAAGAACCCGAATCACTATAGCCTACAACAAAATACTAATCTTTTGAAAGCTAAAATACTCAACTACTTCAACGAGATTTGGGCAATTGAAGTTAACTCAGCTAGCCTGAAATCTAACAAAAACAGTAAGCTACGAACCTATAAGCAGTATTGACAAGCAATCTCAAAATTTGGATGCAGCTATCACGCACTTCTGACAGAACCAGGACAAAACAGAGATCTCCTACCCATAGTTGCACTTTAAGGAGGGGGGGGGGGGGGGGCAAGGGCTTTTGGTTCTG
>JAYJMH010088860.1:0-31802 GCA_036873815.1 Phacellophora camtschatica | reverse complement strand
AAATTTACCACCCGCGCGACAAATGCTCCTTGTACCTCCCCTTTTGCTATTCAAGTAAAACAATGTATCAGTAAAGTTCTCAAGATCACAAGCAACCAAAGTGTATCAGCGAATTTTGATATGTTTTGTAATCTCAGAATAACTAACATTTAAATTATTGTTACTGGTTTTATAAGACCTTTTCTATTTCAAAACCTTTTAAAAGTTGGACTGCTGGATTGCGAAAAAAACCCTGCCACACTTTCGAAGAACAATACTTTCCGTGTGTAAAATTTCAATGAAATTGATTTGCCCGTTAGGTACAAGGAGCTTTCGAGAAATCGAGGTTTTTAATAGCAGAATGGTAAAGAATTGGCGCGAAAACCGATTAACAATCTTTGTGCAAACAAAAAAGCCAAAAGAGAAGCAATGAAAGATAATCTTTTTCATCCTTAAATAGGTTGTCAAAACAAACCCTCAAGTTATGTTGTGTCCACAAAAACCACAGTTGCAATGTCAGAGGAATGCAGTCTTAGAATTAAACTATATAATGCTTCGGCCTGATAGACTTTATTTACGAAACAAAAATTATATAATCTCACCTGGATCACTTAAAATCATGTGATTATTTCTGTCGTCTGCCAAAAACGACAAACTCAACAAGGCTCCAATGTTCACCCTGTTTCCTCCAATGTAATCTGTTTCCTTTCGTAGATTCAACAATACTTCGACGGCATTGCACTCGTATAAACATGCGGCATTCGTTGGCGATTGGGAGTAATTGTAAATTATGTCCATTGCAGAATGCAGAAATTCTTCTCGGGCTGTGCTCTGTGGTAAAAATAGTGTTTTGTGTTGATAATAAAAAAATGCCGAATGACAAAACAAATGCTTGAAAATGTATCTTTGCCTGACTGCGTTAAAAACCAAATCAATCATTGAGATCTTGAATTTTTCAGTGAAAGCTTAACTTGTGAGCAACTTAAACTCGAAACATGCTATTAAATCAATGAGAGTAATCATACAATTTAGTTCTCATAAATTTGGAAAGTTTCAAGAGTTTTAGCAAAATCAAATGTATGTGTTTTTCAAACAAACAAAGCTTACCCTCGTTATGTCGTTAGGTACATAGGACTAAAATCAACACATATTTCATAGAAGCGGGGTACTCTGTTATAATTTAGCTTTAATTGAAAGGAAACTTTCTTTCAGACCAAACACATGGGTCCATTTAATCCATATTACATCGTTCCGTTAACCATCCAACGGTCATTTTATTTGGTCCAATAGTTATACACAGGCATTTTAATGTCTTTTGCAGGTCTGCACACTTGCAGTGAAAGAAATTTAAATAACAAAAATAAAAGTCATGAAAAAGTCAAATTAAACTTATAAAGAACTCCAAAAATGTACGGTTGTTTCCACAAGAGTAAGTCAAAACATAGTGAGCATAGATTCTTCCTCTATGTTAGTCCTTCCTCTATTTGCTATGGTCAAAACCTGTTGAATTGCATATCTTTTTATATCTTTAATTGTGCTCAAAACTACGTTCAAAATGCTAAGAACCAGCTTGCATTATGCGAACTGGTCTGTTTCATTATGGTTTGATGTCAAAATTTCGCTTCTTAGGTAGAAGCTTTATAAAATTTAATTTGTATTTAAATACCAGGTAACTCAAAAAAAAAAGTCTGTCTTGGAGAAGTCACAAAAGCGCGAATTCTAGATTTCAACAATTTCGCTTTTCTCCAAATGGCGAAAAATTGCTGATGAAAGGAAAGTTTAAAATGGAAAAAAAAATCAATAATATTTTGTTTAAACTCAATTTTATCCGGGTTAAACTTAAATTTATTCGTTTGAAATAAGATCATTCACGTCCAAATACACATCCATCAACGTCGACGCACAAATGCACTTCATTCGACTTATTTCTGATTTCTTCAACTGGGGATTAATTGTATGCATTTTAACACATATCTCACATTATTATTCACAAACTCACAAAGAAAACGTCATCAGAACAAGATTTGAATGGCTTTGTAGGCCATTTCACAGCCATACTAGAAGACTAGTTGCTTTTGAAAAAGCGAAATTGTTGAATAGCTTCGACAATTAGCTACCATAGCTTCGCAATTACGAAAAAATTATCGACAAATATTTCGATTCGTTAGCTATATTAAAAATGTTTTTAAATAGAGATTGACGAAGTATTTATGCTTTTGTGACATTTCAAATGTGAACAGTTTATTTTAGTCACCCGGTCCATACTGCCCCAGCCAGCTTTCCAAAATTTGAAAAACTTGGAACGAATTTCTGTCCTAGCAACAATATTTAGCTATCAAAAATTGAAACTAAAGTAATGTTCTTCTTAAAGCCTTCACAAGTAGCCATTTATTCTGTTCATGTTTTCCCATTTAAACGAGAGGCTAGCACGAGGATCTGCTTTATTTGTAAACCATTTCAAATTTCAAACTCCCAATTTAAAAAAAGATATTCTAATTGGCAAGAAGTGTTAATTGGACAATGAGTGCTTTAATTGAAATATTACTGCTTACTGATAGCTCCGAATTAAAAATTTAAAAGCTTGGAAAAGTCCGTTTCACTTCTAGTCAGCTGGAAATTGCCAAAAGAAGACTGGTGAGCACAGCGAATTTTAACATAGCCCTGCAAATGACGGGCAATAAAGGCTTGTATTTCGTAGAAGATGGAACCCAATGTCCCAAGACGATGTATATTGCCTGTAACTGTATACTACTATGTATATAGCGGTCATATGTATGTATATAGCGGCTATACAACATGTATTTATTTAGCCTTTATTTACATACTAGTTTAAACAAAATGTCCTGAGATATTTATTAATATTTATATTAGCTGTATATAAGACCCTGGCTCTGTATATAGCTGTGTTTCCAATTTATTTTCTCCTTGTAATCACCGGATTTTTTTTACAAAAAAAAGATGTATTTAAGCATAGATGACAATCTCAGCATAAGTAAACCAAATATATTTAGCCTCTAAAAACAGTGGGTGCCTTTGCCATTCTTCTTAGTTCTCAGCTGAACACAATGTTTGCAAACAGATTAAATATGCAAATAAAACCTCAATATATTTGACATGGCAGACTTGAAATGGATTACTGGAAGCTGGCCAGCCTCATTCTTCATGAAAGTATCAGTTTTTAAATTAAATTGGCAAACATAAATTAGAAAATTGAGAAAATTTGAATTCTGTATTTGCGTACAAGCCCACAAATGATTGAAGAGAAAATATTTTTGAAGTGAAGTGACAGTAAAGTGAACTGACATTTAAAGATAGGTTTTCACAAAGATTTCAACTAAACAAGATTAAATTTAACAAAAAATTCAACAAACAACCAACAACCAAACACCAAGAAAAAATTTACTGGAGATTCATTTATCATCAATTAGAAATTTGAATGAAGAAATTTTCAAAAAACCAAGGAATTCTGAAAAAACCATATTTACCTTTCCCCAAAGAATTCCATGAAGCTTTGGAAACAACTCGTGAAATATGAAGTTGATGAATCCTTTGCAGCCAATCTTCTGACTCCCCAGATGAACTTCAGTAAATTCAGCAGCTAGTGACAACATTACTTGGAATATGACAGCCACAGCGTAATCAATGTTTACTTGTGTCATATCCAAGATTTCTGGGGTTGGATCTTCAAATGGAATCTGAGAATAAATAAAACAATAATATGGCAATGTAGATTGTTAAACGCATACGTTTGTAATTTTGATTTTTCTCATAGAATCTGTACCTTGTAAGAATTTTGAGTTGATGACATAAGCGCTTGCCTTTGCAATTATGACACCTAAAGTATATACAATTTCTTTTAAATCCATCAAATTAAAAAAGTCAAGTCCATCATCGAATAATTCATACCTTTTTGTCAGATGAATGGAGAAACACCTGTGGGTAACTGTTCATTATCTTCATTGCACATTTCAAGAAAATTGTTGGCCAGTCCAGTTTCAAGAAGTAGTCCAGCAAAAATTCCAGAGCTGTGTTACTTGCATTTTTTGCTGCTAAATACAACTTGACAAGATCCCTGAGAACATCATAATTCTGCGGCCAATATGAGGCTCCAAGAGGCATGTTCTGCAAGTATTTTGATATCATATCAAGATCCTGCTTTATACTTTCCATATCTTCCCTGTCAATTTCTGGAAACTTTGCAGCTGGATCAGCCTCTTGAATAGCTGTAATCAAGTTTTGTAAAGATGCCCTGTGTTTGTTGTCTTCAGGACTTTCCATGTTGTCTCGTTTAGTTGAACTGACATCAATTGTCAAAAATGATGTGTACAAAGCTTGATCTGAACTTTTGTGTGCAGATGTTTTTATATCCATAACTGTTGTGTGTTTTGAACTAGATATTTCAGTTTCTTCAACATATGTTTGCTGTTCCATTGCCGGTTCTTCTTGTTCCAAAAACTCAGCTTCATAATGTGAGAAATCAGCATCCTTGTTATCACTAGATTGATCTGTGTAGCCAGAAGTATAGATGTTTCTCATGTCAGGATTCTTTTTATAAACATGGTTAACTTCTTTGTAATTGTGGTTTTTTTCATCTGGAAGACCAGTGTCAACCTGAGCTGATGTCATAACCCTTTTCGGGAAATTAAATTCTTGTTCGGGAATTTCTGCTTCATTCTGGGTATTTGATTCATGTTCTTCTTGGACAGAAGTGTCCCATTTTGGATCTAGTTCAAATTCTGAAACAACTGTGTTTGCTTTCTCATCCTCACAGGTAACAGCATGTTCTTCTGGCATAACATTGACTACTTCCAGAGGAACACAATTTGCTTGATCTTGGGCATGCAGTTCTCTCTCTAGTGTATCATTGTCCCACTTGGAAATTGGATCATTCTTTTCAACAGCAAAAATCACATCATCAGGCACATAAAATGGCTCTTCATGAAAATAATTTTCTTGGTTCTGAATACAAGATCCACAGTTTGGAACATCATCAATGGCCTCTTCTGGATTAGAACTTTCCTCCTTCTTTGTTTCTGGCACACAAACACCTTCTCCATTAACATCAGATTTTTGTTTGCCAATATTTTCCCAGAGATCTCCTTCGTTCACGTTAAGTGAGTTTTGTTCTTTTTTGAAAGGGACTTCACCATTTGATGAAACATTAAATGCTCCATTTTCTGGCTCGTAATATTCTCCTTCATCTTGAATATATAAATTCCCTTCAGAAACATCATCAGTTTTCCATCTTTGAAGATATCCTCTGTCATCTTGATTTGTTATTTTGTTTTCACCAATGTAGTCTTCATCTTCTTCTGGGTAATAATATTCGAATTCTGGATCTGGGGCAGCAAATTCATCTTCCTGAACCGACGCTTGAATTTCCAATTCGTCAGCAGGAACTGACCTTTTTCTTTCAACCAATACAAACAGTTTAGATTCTTCTAACAAAAAAGAATCTGAAGTTAAAATTTCGGCCTTGTTATCTTGGAAATATTCATATCCATTTTCATCCTCCTTTTCTCCTGGAGGAGTGGGCCAATCTTCATATTGATAAATTAGGCCGTTAGATTGCTCAGGTTCACTTTGAAATTCTTCAAAATTCAATTCCTCCTTTACGGTTGGACGGAATTCTTCTACAATCGGATCTTCTGTCTCCTCGACGTATAAATTATCGTTTCTTGCCTTTAATTTCTGACCATATCTATTCGTGACAACAAAATATCGCCCACCGCCATCATATCCAAATCGCTCCATCTTGCAATGCAGCAAAAACCGCCCCTTTGTTTGTTTGATGAGTGTATTCAAAATATTTTCAGAATTTAGTTTTAGGCCTGCCTTTCCAAAGCACAAGCAAAACAAGCTGTATCTGCCCAACCTAGATTGACCACATAGTCAAAATTATATGACAAATAAACACGACTAAGGTTCAATTTAGCCGATATTTGACGCGCAAACATATCTTTTCTGTGTGTAATCTTTCCCACCTTCTCAAAGTAAACAGACGCGCACACAGACATGGACAAGCATTAGACAAGCATTTGATTCGGAGTAAAATGAATTTCAAGTAGACAACAAAACGAAATGAGAGGCTCAAGTTTGGCCTCGTTGTGATAAATTTCTTATATGGGAGTCTGAGGGCTGGGGTTGCGGGGGCCGGAATTGGGGTAGAGGAATTACCTAGTCATATGGGGGTTGGGCGGCAGCTTTGGGCAATTTTACAGCTTAAATATTGGGAATGGATCTTTTCGTTTCAGAACAATTAATTGACCTGTGGACAAAGTTAAAGCTATGAAAATGAGAGCGAGAAATAGTTCATAAATCTTGGGGCATCCATCATAAAGTACTTTTTATGCACGAAGGGGGGGGGGATAAACCGAACGCTCACAGCAATCGTGATTGTCAGCTTTTTTCTATTGTCCTTGTGCATACTAGGTGGGTGGGGGTAAAAGAAATAGTCAAATTAGTGCATACACAATTTATGGATGCCCCCAAACACGGAAGAAGGCTAGTCTATTATAGTTCTAGGGTGTAACAGATTCGATCAAAAATCTTATGAATGTCCCTGAATGTGTGCACTCTTTATGGTAAAATTTAGTGGAAAAGTTAGCAAAATTATTTTTATTTGCGCCAGAATTTTTTTAGTATGGTGTTAAAACTATTCAATTTTATTGTCCGCATAATAACTGACAAATGATATCATGCACTTAATGCATAGGTGATGGGAAAACGAAAACAAAAAATAGAAAAAGCACAAAACGATTCTTAAGGAATTGATGATATTTAAAACGTTATAGCAACTTCAAACTCATTATTCATTAAACATAAAAAAATTGGTATCAATGTCATGAAAATTGAATATGAATGAAAATTGATGAATGTGAATAAGCTTTTGGTGCACCATAGGAATACTTTAACGGGTGGGCAGATTCATTTGTGAATCTGATATTCAGCAAATCTCTTGCCTTCGAATCTACAAGACAAGATTCGTGATTGCTGAAGAAGTAATTTCAAATGGAAGCAATGCTATTGCTCCTGTATTTCGCCATAGTCGTCGGAACATGCTACTCGGCGACGAACTCCACAGTAAATAACACAGGTAAGTGATATCATTGCCATTTTACGTAAAATAATATTGCATGCAGCGTTTTGGAAGTTCGTAAACGTGATGACTTTAAAAAAAATCTTAATAACGTACAAAAAGAGTTCAAGCCAGAGGGTCCCTCCAGTGTTTTAGTGAAATGAAATGAGCCCTATTTTTGAAAAAGTTGACAAGAAAAGTGTCCCACTTAGGTGTTACCATGTGTCCCTTTTTCTTGGCCTTTTGAGTTGCTTCCTACGTCTCTGCGTTGGCGACCAGTGTCGACAGCATCAAACAGCTTCTTCAGCAAGAATGAGCCTACTCCAAAGCAATCTCACAAGAAAATTACAAAAATTCCGGGCTGGTTGAATGATCCGTCGAACAGCCTTGGAAAAACCTGCAAAATCTTTTAAAAATAGATTCGAATGATTTAGATGTTAGCCAATTATTTTTAATGATCATGGTCTCAATTTATTTTAGTTTTTTCTCATGTCATAGTTTTGGTATTTCCCTATTTTCCCCCTTAAATAGAGTTTATCTTCAGTTGCTCTCGGTGAGGGCCCCCTCTATTAAATTTTGAGCTATACTACTGCCTTACTCACATTTGCAAAACTTTCAACTGGTTTTTATAGTCCGTAACTCGTCTCAGAAGAGTTATATTTAGTAACTCATCTCAGACGAGAATAGGCCACATGATAAACCTCCAATAAATAGAAATCTAAATTTAGCGAGACCCAATTAAAATTCACTTATTCGTTCATTTTTTAATCCTAGCTAATGCAACAACGCAATATCAAAAAACAACAACAACTGTCAGTAAGTATTATCATTCATTCTTGCTCCCGGAATTTTTTGCCATTTGTTGATGCATTTTACCATACGAATTCATGCCATTGCACTTTAGTTACATCAATTTACCGGGTGCGCTAAAAAACGCGGAAGAGCTTTGACGAGCTAGCAAAAATCGTGTAATGCACGGATTACAGTGATTATAGTTGATATTCGCGACCAAAAGACAAAACTAGCTAAAAACAATTTTTGGCGATTTTTTTCAACGCCTGTTCTTCCGTTATGAGCGATTTTCAAAAAATGTAGGTCGTCAAAGTTGTTCCGTGTTTTTTGGCGCACCTGGTTCATAAATCAAATCTGGGTTAATTGGCTTTTGCAAGGGTGGGGTTTAACAAATGTAACAGGTCTGAATTCAGTTTTTCAAGGGGACATTTTTCAATTTGTCCCAAAAAATATATCGTTCTGGGACAGTTTGATATGATTTGTTATGAAATCAATCAGTTCTGGAACGGAGTATGTTGTGCAAAAAATAACTAACTTCTGTGACAATAAAAAGACAACACATTATAATTTGTGACAAACATAAAACACTTAAAGCCCAAAAATACTCATAAACGTAAGTCCTGGACGACTTTTGACCACTTAAATATGATTTGAAAAGTGTTTTGATTGATGAACAAGTCTGGCTTAGGAGGCGTAACCTTAAACTAGAATCAATTATTGATGTTACTCGTTAGCTGCAAGGAATAAAATATTTACGCACAAAGAATGAAAGTGTAACGTTTTTTATCGTAATTTATTGTCTCCAGAACCAACAACACTGAGCCCATTGACCCTGAAACAAATATGGTGTCGAGCAACTTACGCCACTTGGAAAATTCCTGACGTAACTGGGTGCAAAACAACATTCCAAACAGAGTGCTCAACTGTAAGTGTGATAGTCAATGAATTAAAAAATATGATAAAATTTAACTTAAAACATTTAGCATAATTTTCTGATCTCCAAAATCATTGCTGCTCCAGCATTTCATTTGAAGATTTAAGTGCTCGAACGAGAATTGCTATTTTTGACAAGACAAAAAATAAGAAAATATGATTGGTGGGGCAGAAAGGGACACAAGTTGTCATGGATTGATTCTCATGAACAAAGGTATGTATCAAAATAACAATAGTATATAAACCAAAATGACAATAATCTTATAAACCAAAGTCTAAGTTACGAGTTGATTTATACATGGCCTATTGATACTTTTGCTCAAAATGTTATGTCAACGCATTGTAAGATTGTTGCTGAAAATTAAATAAAAAGATTGGGAACAACTGTAACCGAGTAAAAATTTGTTACCTTTTTGCGTCCATTTTCTGTTGCTCAGTTCTTCAAATCCTTTTTGACTGTTTGTTCATGGGTGCTAATGTACCCATTTTTCGAGAATGGGTGACAAAAGTGGCAAAAGTTTCTACCCATGAACTGTGAAATATTCTCATCTTTATCCCTGTTAGTTGATTCAAATCGGAAACAGAAGTAAACTCCAATAATTTCACTGTTGCAACATCATTAAACTACGAAATTAGAGAGGAAAGGCCAGAAAAAAAAAACAACAAATGTGTGCACAGTATACTCATATATCTGGTTCATGTTTACAAACAGGGATGAAGATGCGATAACATGGCAATTTATGGGTACGAAATCTGGCAACGTTCGTCGAAAAATAGGCGCATTAACGCCCATGGTTAGTTGCTACAAAATAGGTTTAAATAAAAGTTTCATTGTTGTTGAGAAAATATTTTAAACAGTCAAGCAACTTTATTGATCCATAATCTATAATCTATAAATCTTTTAACACAATTTCGTCGGAAGCTTATGCAGATTGTCATAGGGGCCTACAATTCTCAAAACAATTGAAAACAAATGCTTTATAGAAAATTGCGAACAATCTTTTCCTGCCCCTTCCGTCCTCCCCCCAACGTAATGTGCTTTTAACATTAATCCAATACCCCCTTAATCAGCTCATCGTCACTCTTTTACAGAAACTGCTAAATGCAACAAATGCCTACCTTCTATGCAAACAATTACTTGGAAAAAGTGTAAGTATCTTATATTTTTTGCTACAGCTAATAATATTAAAGATAGAGCATTCATTCCAGTACGACAGATTATGCCATTCTAGAAAACGTAAGCAGTTTGCGGAGCCAAATGAAGGTTTGGGGAATGGTGAATGCTTTCTCTATCTTCCAAGAAATTGATAAACTTTCAAAGAAAACTTCCTGATGCCATTAGCCAGAAACCTAGGGAAACTTAAAGCAGTGGCGGACCCGAAAGAAGTTTTGGGGAAGGCTAAGTATATTTTCTAGCTTCAAATAATTTGATAAATGGTAAAAAAAAATAACTTGTTCAATAGTAACTACATATTTTATTTCTGTAGCCAACGAGTACCACAATACCGACAATGTTGCTTCCAGGAACCATGTTTGATCTCGGCCTTCAACTTGCCCGAAATTTCGATGCATGGCGGACTTCTCCTAGTGGTACTGTTGACGAAGAGCTATTCAGATTAAAAAGAGCCATTTTATCCAATATGAGTAAGTGGTACCTTACTAATTAGTATTGTGCTACACTCAGGCACGTTCTATTGATTTTTTTGAATTACCATAAAATTCAAAATGAACATTTCACAATTTTTATGATACAGTGAGAATACGCCAATAAGATACAGGTTTTTTAAAATTCGCCTGTCCAGTTTCTTAATATTTTGGCAAGTTTGATAGAGTTGGGCAGATGTAAGCTGCCATTAATGTGATAGAAAGGTCATAGCAATGTTTCTCTTTTATCTGAAATGATTTCTGTTAATTAAATGAACACTTTTAATCAAATTTCGAAAACAATTTGTAAATGTTTGCCAAAAATCAATCTGTGGTGAGTCAGTTTCTTATTGGCGGTTTTTTACAGTATGGAAATTTTCTCATTAAGGAATAGTATGGGTAACTTGTGAGATTTTGGAGAATTTTTTCTGCACGCTCGTTAGCCTGGTAATATTATAACCCAAATTCTCGACTTGGCTATCTCAAAACTTTGAGATTCATCGAAACGAGGCTTTAAGAGTACTATTATCGAAGTTCTAATTTTTCATTGTTTTAAGCTAAAATTTAAATTACCAGGCGCAAAATCCAAGTCCAAAATCCATGACTACAACGTTTGTAATAAGTCTACAAATCCATGGTGACTTATTATTGAATCGGTGGTCATGTGCATTGGGACTATGACGTAATTGACATCACTGATGATATCCCAGGTAAGAATATAAGAAACGGAAAAAAATCGGTGTTTGATTTAATAACCCCACAACGAACTCGTCAAATAATAAAATCTTATTTTTTTTAGTTTTTGAGGCGGGAGTGGCATACAAGCTGTCAGATAGGACATGGCCTGATTACAAAAAAACCAGTCTATTTCCAAAGCCTAAATGGAATGGCCGCAATGACACGATCATGCTCCCATATGCAACAATACCTTCAGGTAAGTTTACCGCACTCTATACAAAAACATTTTGCATTGCATTCAAAAGTTAGATCAATTCTTGCAGTACCGTCAGAAGCTGGGGGCAATCCCCCCAATAATTTCAAGAAAAATGGTTATTTAAAACAGTTGATTTCTTAAATCTTTGTTCTCTATTGTTCTGAGAACAATAAGTCCTCCCTTACTAGACTCATTACATAAGCCCCTCCTCCGCCTAGGACAAAAACAATATAAAAAAAGATGAAAATTGAGCAAATACTAGAATTTCCCGTAGTAAGTTTAAGTGCGTGCTGATGCTCCCTTTATTGATATAAAAGTTCTAGTAAGTGATAATACCAATACCTCTTCATAGCTTCTACGGAATGGCATTCATTGGAGTTCTGGTTACCTTGAGAAAGTAACAAGTAACATTTTTTTAGGTGCTTTCAAGTATTCTTTGGGTATATACGACAATGTTCATGGTTCTGCAGTGACAAAAGATTCTGTAAGATTAAAAACAAAATGGAGGTAATTATCTTCTTAGCTAAATATATACATTCATACACCAACTTTTGAATGCTGAATCCTTAATTGACGTCAACATCAATAGCAAAAAGCAGTGGCTAGTAAGGTTCTTAAGATGTTTGACCATCAGACTCAGACTCACTGCAAACCTCCCTGTGATGATCAGTTGTTGTTGCTGTTGTTGCTGCTGCTGTTTTTGTTGTTGTAATTTTTGTCGTCATCGTCATGTTGTATCAGGTGGAACGACAAACATTTCCATTGATTGCAATGCTTGCTGCAACTTTGCTTCAAGTGAGAAGTCAAGTTAGCCAATCAAATCAATCTATTTTATCTTTTTGAAATTTTGTTGATGTGACAAAAAGTTGCCGTACCTTTTAAAATGTCAAGGTAACTTTTAGAGATGTTAAAGTGCGGAGTCTATAAATTGATTGAGACATAACACGAAGCAAATGTATATTTATAATGAAAAATACAAGAGCAAAAACAAAATAGAAATTTAACCCTTTAAATTCTGAAAGAAAGATATGATCATGGAGCAAAGTACAACTATTTTTTTTAAATATTTTTTTTTAATATTCCCTATGTTTTATCTCCCCTATGTTGTTTGTAATCTTTTGTAGCGGTTTGAAAACAGGCAGGAAAACAAACAAAAACATATGAAAAATAACAAAAAATATTAAAATTAAACGGTGTCCACATTGATCTATGATATGATCCATTGCTACTTCTAAGCGCAGTAAATGCCCGGGGAAGAGGGGGTTACATATCCCACGGTCGGACGGGAGTGTGGCGCTGAGATTTTAGAAACGCATCTATTTTTAATGTTGAAATTTTCGTGTATACCCAACGTTAATGTCATGTTTAATCACCCAACATTAAGGACAAGTATTAATATCCAACCCAACATTAAGGCATTTTTGCCCATATTTTAGGCATTTTTACCCATATTATATCTTTAATTTACTCATCAGAAACCATGAGTGATAAGACACCGTGGAGGAACTCATTATAATTTTAGAAACTCTGACACAAACCAATATATATTTTTTATCTTCTCCAGAATTGGCCATTTGATATCAAGCGGATCGTATGTTGATTATACGATTGAAGGCGATTTGTTGTATTCCTCTAAATACCAAATTAACTCAGCTGTATTGTCACTTACTCTTGAACCAGTGCCACAAGCACCAGTGGCATCGGATCTAATCATCACTCTATGGCATAAAAAGGTAAGGTATTTATTTGTAATGTTTTACGTACGTCACAAGCAGTTTTACCCGCTTCTTGCCTAATATAACATACACGTGAAAATCAATATTATGTTAATAAAAAGTCCTCAACTCTCCAGTTGTCATTGAAACTATTATTTGTTTGCAAAAATTACGATGTTGAATTCGGATAAGCAAGCAGCGGGTGCGAGAAGGATGTCAAGCAAGGGGTTATGCAATCTGCAACAAGACTTCAGCCTATGAAGAGCCTAAACATTATATATAATAACTGTCTAGCTGCTCTTTCTGATAAACGGAGACAGAAACCAAGAACATTGAACACAACCAGCCAAAATATTCACAAGCAAAATATGCGAGACTTAATATTATATATAATATTATATACGAGACTTAATATGTCATTAATTTTGCTTCTCTATACCCAAAAATAAAATTAGAACAAAAATAGCTTTTGTTACATTCACTTCCCATGCTGACCCGTCACTTTTCCCTTTGCCCCAAGCTTCATATCCACTCAGCCGCCCCATAAAACAAGCCTTTCGTACTATTATATCTATTTTTATTTAAGAATTTTTAAATTGTAGAAAGGAATGTTCCGTCCTTGGTGTGTCTACTGGCAATATGTAAAAAGCAGTAACCCAAAGTAAGTTGAAACTTAGTTATAAAACACTTTGAGAAAGTTTAGCCTGTTAGTTCCAACGCCTGTCCAAGTCCTGACCTATTTTCACAACTAAAAATGAAGCGAAAAATGCCAGCGGATTCATTAGTGATCAGGTACAGATTCAGACTGTCACCAGAGAAGTAAGAACAAATTTTATTTCAGAGGAGTAACAAATGCTTTGACCGGTGTTACGTTTTCAACATAATAATGTACCGTACAAGTGCTGTACGTTCATATTGATTCTTGTAGCTGAGCAGTCTGTGTATAGTGCAGAAGTCATAAAGTCACTGTTAGTGTAAAGCCCTTTCTTCTGTCTTTTCGTGATCTGTTGTAGTTTGTTTCCCTGTGCACTTGCGGTTTGAAAGACGAAACCAGGGAAACAAGCAACAACAGATCACGAAAAAAGATAGTAAAAAAATAACATGAAAATCAAACAAATGTGTCCTCATTGGCCTGTGACCAAACGACTAGATTTTCCACAATATTTTTCACTGCACAAAAAATCTTCCAAAAAGTCAAGTCGTTTGCCCCCACCCCCCTCGACATGTGTATAGTGTTGTCGAGCGTCTATAGTGTTGTATAGAGAAGTTTCATATCGATAAAATATAGTGAGAGTAGGGGGCTAAATTTATATTGTTTAGATGTGTTGTCATGGACATTAGCATTTTTGATCGATGATTTTTGCGATGTTTTTACCGTCAACACAGAAGTCTATCTGATTTCTAGCAGGACCAGTGCAGCAAATGCTTTACATCTCTTTATGGCGATATTTTCTCCACTGAATGTTATTTTCATTTTGGCACCTTTTTGGGAAAAATGAAATCGAGAGACAGTGGATTGAAACTGAGATTGAGATTCACTCAATAAATTGACCACCAGTTTAGATTGAAGTTCAAACATTTTTAGGTTGTCTCGTGCGGCTTTTTCATATTACAGTAAATCTCATCTAAATTTCCTTTTTCAGGTTTCGAAATAACAACGGTTATTGGACAAATTTTGGAATGCGAGTCGTTAAAAGTAATGACACAGCAACAATATGTGCATCGAGTTATGTTTCCATGTCTTCGTTTGCCGTGATAATGGAACCTTTTTACGTTGAGGTAACATAATCATTTTACATTTAAATGTATCTCAATACATAGTAGATGTATTGGCTTAAAAATCAACCTTGTCTCAGTGGTGTAGAAGCGAATCAACAGCGAGGGGGCTCTTGCAGGGTGGAGCGCGGAGAGCTAGTAAATATCTTGAGGCCGGGCCCTTCATTCACTCGAATACCCAGTTTTCTGTTGTTTCAACAGACAGAGCTGTAATATGACATCAGTTTTAAAAATAAGAATTAGAAAGGGGGCTCTGCCCCCTTCTGAAGAGTTAGGGAATTTCGCCCCACTGCCTTGTCCCCAAGATTACACAAACCTTGGTGGTCCTCTATTTTGCATTTTCAACCGTGATATAACTTTGCAGTAGTTTTAGAAGATTCTTAACTTACTTTACAAAGCCTCCCTTATTGTCATGCAACATTTGCTTGCATGAAAAAACTATCGATGGTTTTATAATCAAAAAACTTGCAGACAGAAAAGTTACTTGCTCTACCTTCTTAAGACAATGATGAACATTTTTCTATTTCAACAAATTCTTTGCATAAAAATTATGCTTCCCTTAAGCTTGGATGGAAATAATTTCAAAATTGTCTTTACATAACAATATTTTTAATACACAGCAATAGTATTTTAAAAATGTTTTTCTAGCCTCCCAAGCCAACGGATCCATTCACATTAGCAACAGTGCTTCTTACAGCCGCATCAATTTTGTCGTTAATAATCTTTGTATTTGGAATGTTTATTTTGGGGTAAGTGGCATTTTATGTATTTATACATTTAACTCTAAAGCATGAAATTCTTTCTGTCTATCTTTCTCCTGGTCACTAGGCTCCCAGCCGGTGAGGGAGGTACTCAACCAGATGTAGATATTGTTCACACGTTATTTCTACAAATGTTTCAAAAATGTATACCCAGCCTCATACCAGCTATTCTACATGTATTCCCGACATTATACAATCTTAGCCTTTACACAATGATACCCAGGGTGCCGTACCTTATGCGGTAATCAAGGGAGCCTTCATGGCTTGTGTGAATTGGTTTTATTCCCAGTGTTGTTTCGTGACACTGTACACGGCACACTTGCGCTGTCTTGTTAATTCGTAATTTTCAAATTCTAAAGTATGTCAGTTTGACCAATCAAAATCGTTCAGTCTGGTTCCCTGTGATTATCTCCTAAAACAATGCATAGCATATCACATTTCCAACGACACCTAAATTTGATGTTCGGATTGAGGTTTGACAGCTAGTGCTCCATGTACAGTGTCACGAAACCTCTCCTCCGCAGAACATTTTCCTCAGCAGGGACACCTTTTATCTCATTTTCATTTTTACTGATTTGATGGAATAGACTAGGATCAAGTCTAAGTCAAGGCCCACGAGACTCATAGCGAGCATAGAAAGACGATTAGTATAGGACCACCAAACCTCAGTACAATTTCATGATATTAAAACTCACAACTCGAAATGCTCCTAACTTTCAATAAAACTTTCGTAGATGCACAAAGACAAGATACAGCAGAATGTATCTTTACACAGCAATTGGCTGCACACTTTCTCAAATAGTATTCCTCTTCGCGTTAACAAAGAAGGACGACAGGGTAAGGCATTTGCAAGCAATTTGACTGCGTGTGGTATTTTTGGTAAATTATTTCTAAATTCACAATAGTTTAAGTTATTGTAATGCTCCTCAATAAAACATTTTTACAGCATACTGTCTTTTCAAAGGACATAGCATAACATAGTATCAGTGGTATAACATATTGTGATGTCGTGCTACAGTATAGTATGATATAATGCGATAGGTGGTATGTGGTATGGTATTGTGTTTATTTAATGAATTGCAACTCTAAAACAAAAAATGTTTCTGCAAGAAAGATACTGGAAAATGCCAAAGCAGGTATATAATTGCAAAATCACGACGTCCCAGACAAGAATTAAATCATTGATAAACAGACCAGGCTCAACAGGGAAGAACAGGAACAGTGACAAACGTACTAACAAGCTTAAAACGCCAACCCAACGAATAGCCTTATCAAACATTAAAAGATGTAAACCGTTGAAAAATAACTGGCCTTGTCGGAACTATAAATTAGGTTCCTTGCAGACGATCCTTTTACAAAGTCGTAACGACTAAAGTAAAAAGCTATCTGTTATATCATTTTTACGATCTCTAATTGTTTAAGAAAATGATTTTATTGCTCTTATTTGCAAATACGTGCTCACATTCTTATTAAGGACATGTGCCAATTGCTGTCGATGCTGATGCAACTGTGTCACACGTCAGTGATGAGTTGGATGATGTTGGAATCCGTTCATCAACTGTCTCGTATTCGATATTTCTTCAACGACGAAAAAAGCAACATCGATGCCTTCTATAATATCATTGGATGGGGTAAGTACTCACGTGTGGTAATCCGTGTTAACCAAATGAAGAAAACCTTCCTCGCCTCTTTCTCGCACAGTCCCAAAATCTACCATAAAAAGACAATCTCGCCCTATCAAGCTCTAGTGTCTTGGCTACCAGTCTGTATGTTTGTATATTACCAGAATACAGCTTGTAGAAGATATTACAACACAACTAGTCTGCATATTACAATACACCTTGTTGAAGAGTAAAACTTAAATGATCAGCGTTTTCCTGTTAGATGGAATGGTTTGTCCAAACGCAAAGGTGGTCTGACTTTTTTGTCGATCTACGAAATATAGGACAGGTTAGTCATTTAGTACTTCAGGTTGTTCCTTTTGCACCGCTGTGTCATTCAACTAAATGAGAGTATTCTTGGCAATATGGATATCTGCATCGTCATTTGATCTGATTGTATACTTCCCTTTGGTGTCAGGATGCGTTTGAATTGAGATACCCTTCGAATAATCATATGATTGTTTCACTGAACGGTTGGGCGTGACTTGTTACAGTATACTACGACGTATAGTTTTTTTTATTAAAAAGTATATCACTGAAACGCATTACCTAAGTTCTTCAAAATACACCACCCTGCACCCAGAAACGTTCTTTTTTCCTCAAAGCCTTGGTTCCTTGTCCGATTTCTTTTAGTTCTGCATACTAAAAACGGCGTTGTTGTTTTAATTCCGTATGTATTCACTTTTAAAAATAGAACGTTCTAAAAAGTTTATCAACACAAATCAACCTGATTGCTTTGATGACACTTTTTGAGTTCAAAATTTGATAAGATAAACTGATCAAACCACGGCCTTTAGGAAAACTAAAGTTTGTATTTATTCACACTTCTGTTTCTTTTTTCATTCTACTTGTCCTAAATTTCGTGGTCCGGTCACAGGAAAAAGTAGAATGAAAAAAAAACAAGAAGTGGGAATAAATACAAACTTCACTTTTCCTAAAGCCCGTGATCGAACCCCCCAAGTCGGTATAGAAGCAAACAGATTGTCTTAATGTCAAAATGTAGACTGGAAACCAATGGTAGTGTCTTTAATTTATTTAAAAACTCACGAAAGAAAGCTATTTTATTGTCCAGTTTTGATAATGTAAACGTGATCGCAGACGACTGGATGATATCCCGAACTCTATGTTTGGCCCTCGAACATCGTTTTGTATACAATTTGAGATTTGTAGTTTCATGGATTTTCAACCACAGCCCAGAAAACATGGATAGGTTTTTTTGGTTCACCCGGTACATTTTCATTTCCGCGAGTAAACGAGTTGAGTATCTGATGTAATACTGTTTATGATTCTGGCCTTGTAGTTTATGATGCATTATAGTTGAACATTGAATGCATATCGTTGAACATTGAATGCACATAGTTGAACATTGAATTCATATCTTTGCACATCGAATGCATATTTGAACATTGAATGCATATAGTTGAACATTGAATGCACATAGTTGAACATTGAATGCATATCGTTGAGCATTGAATGCACATAGTTGAACATTGAATGCATATAGTTGAACATTGAATGCACATAGTTGAACATTGAATGCATATCGTTGCACATTAAATGCATACAGTTGAATATTGCTATAATCGGCCTGTCATACCCTGCAGGTTATCCCCTTGCTGTGGTCATTGCACTCATCGGCTATCCCTTTGAAGATTTTTCAAACATTAGATAGTAAGTATTATGTTTACATGTCAAATATACGATTTTTTCCAAAGTACCTCTCTATACAGTTCAACTTTTAGCTCTTATCTCAGAGATGCATTTACCCTGATCTGAAAAGCGTAATTTAAACATTTTCAAGCATTTTCAAAAATTTAAAGAAATTTACTTTCAATATTTCTGACACATATTAAAACGCTCAAAAGCAAAAAGAATGTTGCAATAAAATTTATTTTTTGATTTTGAATGTTATAATTATTTACAATCATTTATTAACAAATTACAGTGGCAGATCAGAGACAACGGGGACAGGGAGGACAGTACCAACGCTTTTTAATCTTCATAGTTGCCCATTTTACTGCTTTTGGTTGCATCATGTTTTTGCAGCCTAGTCTGCCAGATTTCTCGCTCTAAAGAACCTTGCCCACCAGCCCCCTTTCAATCATGCCAGCCGACCTTCGCCCATGACTTATTATGACGCTCTCCATTTCATTTAGAAAGTTAAACATACATTGTTCAATTATAATAAGATTAGGCCCTGTTGAAACGTTGTATCACCACTGAAAATTCAGAAATCCATAGTCCTAAATTCTTTAAAAATTGTATGCATTTTATTTCCACAGCTGCTGGGTATACGTAAAAGGAATAGAGATGTGGTTTTTTGCAGGACCTTTGGCAGTTCTGTTCCTTGTAAGTTTTAATGATATATAAATGTAAATTCATATAAAATAATATAATATAATAACAATATAATAATTTAAAAACTATTTAATTTGTTTCCTAAAGAAATAAACAGCAAAACTTAAAATAAATTTAAGGCCCTGGTAAAATTTCACGATTTTCATATTCCGGACCTAATTGCTCAATCAAGTAGATCAGAAAAGCAAAGTGTAACCTACTTGGGTTCGGTAGTTTTGATTATGTGCAAAAACGAATTTAGAGCGACTAAGTTACTGCAGTTAAGCTTTGGAGCAAAAGTGAGACATTCGGTTGAACTGAGCTCTTTTCTTATGCCAAACATAATGCATAATTTTAACCTACTAAGAAGGGTACGAAGGGCTTTACCGGGACACGGGATTTGTCCGATCGGGATTCGTGAATTGGCTCAAAAAATATCGGGGAAGCGGGACTTTTTGCTAAAACTTTTACCCGGACGTGGAATTCGATCAAAATTGCAACTGGGAATCAGTATTTTTGTGAGCAAATTTACCGGGTTCCTTTGTCGCGAATGACAGCCACCTGATGTACCAGTGTAACCCCAAAAAATTCACTGCAGGTTAATTTGATTCAACACCCGTGTGGAGACTCAACTGTCTTTTGCGCAATGTTCATCCCGGGCCTATAAGTGCAACATTAAAAGCACCAAAAAACATTCATAAAAGCATTCACGCAATTAATTGATCAGGAATTCTTGAATTCGATTTCAACGTTTGTTTGGATAAGTTGCACAAGAGCACGATCTTCCTTAAGACTAAGCAAGCTGTTCTTTATTTAAAGAAATTCAGAATATTCATCTGTTTGAATGGAAATAAACATTCTTAAAGGCACTAAACATTGCTCTTCATTGCTAGACCCAGCTCTTCGTGCTTCTCCTTGCCCTATAAAAATACTTTAAAAGATGGCTGCCACTGATTGCCGATAGATAATTAATTAATTAATTAATTAATATAAAAAATATGAAGAAAACTTCAACAGTAAAATCATTGGAAAATTTCCCAGTAGGGGAAGGTAACGCGGGTTGTTTGTCATTCATGGGCAATGAAAAACCCCAAACTAATATCATGGGCATGAGAAATAAGGAACCTTTTGTCATGGGCAATATGAAACACCAAATAATGAGTGTTTCTTAATGCTTATGTTGAAAGCAACAAGTCTCGTTCAGGTTCACTTCAATGTATATTTTTATCTTAACAAAGCCTCATTCAATCTTTCTCTATATTTTTTAGATAAGCTTCGTTCTGAGGTTGATTACATTTTACGAGATTCGAAAACATCCGGATCGATTACGCCGAGACATCAACTACCAACGAGCTTGGTACGTTGAACGTTTGAATAAACCTTCTTTTTTTAACATAACGATGTTCTTATAATAAAAATAATCCAAGCAACAGTCTTACACTTTTTAACGTGGAACAAATTGGTATTTGCATTTAGCTAATGCCTTCGCTTAAATTTTGAAATTATCCTATCACATCACGGATATATGTCACATGATCATAAATACTGTGAATTGATTGGCTACTTCAAAATTTAAACAAATCGATCGGCCAACGAATTACGTAATTCTTCTTTGATACACTATTTCAATTTTTGCTATATTTCTGCTTACAAATGAAGGTTGGTACAATAGTTCTGTCCAGTTTCCCTTCATTCTGTCACAATTTAGTTGTTGCCCTCTGGTATGAATGTTCCACAATTTGACATCACTGTCGTCTACAAGGCTCATAATACTATTTATCGTCGTTATATAATTACTACCCTTTCGGTCCTCCCACCTTCATTGTGTCCACGATTGTCTATTCGGGCGGAGGAGCGAAACAAAGTTCATGTTGACAAAAGTGACTTCAAATCTGCAAAGAATGCTAGGGAACAAGGAATTCAGGGACCGCGGAACTACATTGAATGGGTGGACTGAAGCCCCTCCACATTTCTCCAAAATTCTTGCTTTTTATGGTGTGTTTAGACAATTTCTGTTTCAGACAGGGCTAAATTGGCCTTTCACCCCCCCCCCTCCCCCAACTAACTTTCGAAACGCTCCGATGTCCCTGCACTGGTCTAACAAGTCAAATCAATGACTATTATGTTTTTCAGGAAAAGTTTGATTGCCTCAGCATTCTTTTTGCCTCTCATTGCCGGTCTTTGGTATGTAGGAACAGTTGGAGTAACAAAAAGCGAAAGCGAAGCGGGGATATATTTGATGTGTTTGCCTATTTTCAATTCTATCGTGGTATGTGAAATCTAAAAAATTAACCTTCAATATGATTTTATAAACAAAACTGAGAATAAATTATAGGTAAAATCAAAAGTTGTGCTAAAATCAACGGTACTAATTAAATACAATTTATCAACAGAAAGAATCATAAGATGCTCTCTATGATATAGCCATTCAACAATATAAAATAAATTTTCTGTATTTCAAACGTATTCTTAAAATGTCAAAAATGAAAAGTCAAATTCGTTTTACATTTCAGGGAATAATGGTCTTTATTTTCTATTTCTACAAGAATGATGAAGTAAGTTCGAAAAGATACATAGTTTTCTAATTTATTGAAATTCAGCAAACATTATCATTCACTTTAAAGTTTCAAACTATCATAAATCTTAAAATTATGTTTCCCTAAGCAAATATCAGCCTTTCTCAAAGAAGACAAAAAACATTTAGCATTGAATATTTAATGTTCTCTTTTTAAATTTTTCATGATGTTCCCATGTTTCTGTTGGGGTTTTGAGGCTCTATCTGATTAATGTCATGTTTCAGTGCAGTCGTTGTTGTCAGATTTATCATGCTGTTACTGTGGTCTAGTCAACGTTCCATTTAAATTTTTGATTTAAAAATTAGACCTGCTACAGCGATCAGTCAAGTCCGAATTTAGTTAAACAAATCACAACAAAATTTAGTTAAACCAACCAACCAAGATAACCAACCAGCCAAGTTAAACCCTCCAATCAAGTTAAATAAACAAACCACGTTAAACCACCCAACTAAGTTAAACCAACCAACTGAGGTGAACCAACCAACCAACTGACTTAAACCAACAAACCAAGTTAAATAAACCAACCAAGTAGAACAAACCAACCAAGTGAAATCAATCAACTAAGTTAAACTAACAAGCTAAGTTAAACAATCAACTAAGTTAAACCAATCAACCAAGTTAAATAGAGAAACCACGTTAAACCAACCGAGTTAAGCAAACCAATCAAGTTAAACCAACCAACCAAGTTAACCTAACGACCATGTTAACAGACCAACCAAGTTGAACAAACCAATTTCAATAAACCAACTACGATAAACAACCAACCAAGTTAAAGCAACCAACCAGGCTTAATAAAACAAACAAGTTAAACCAACCAGCAAAGTTAAACAAACCAAACAAGTTAAACAAGCCTAAGAAGTTAAATAAATCAACCATCCAAGTTAAACAAACCAAACAAGATAAACCAACCACAGTAAAGCACGTTAATAATCATTTCAAAATTGCCGACAGAACCTGAACCTCTTTTACCAGTTGTTTTTCTTATTTAAACGTTTTCTTTCAAGTCATTAAATTCTTCTAATGAAGATTATTTTCGTATTTTTAATGCAAAAGAAAGCAACATGAACGACACTGTAAAACCTACACTTATTTGGTAAACATTTTCAGGTACGTGATGCTCTCGTCGAACAGGCAAAAATTAAGGAGAAGAAGAGATTGTTAAGATATGAGCACCTGAGGGTAAGTAACTCTAATTAAAACATCACGTGTAATGAAACAAGCAAGGGCCTGTTTACAAACAAAGGAAGACCATGTTAGTACTATCTACCCTATCTACCCTAGTACTATTATCTAGTGTAGTATAGCTAACAAGTTATGTTACCAAGTTAAGTTACCGAAATCACGGAAGTTAAGTTACCAAGCGTTTACAAAAGATTTTTTTCCAAAGAGGATCATCTTAGCAAGCAATTCAATTTTAGCGGCGCGTCATTCCCTGATTTATTATTAATTACTATTATAACTCGTTACAAAAACAATAGCTGCTTAGGTCATTCGATCTAAGAACAAATGATTTTTAACTTCAGGTACCCAAATCATCCTCCTATCACAGCGCTGCATTAAGGTCACATGAAGGTTTTCTCGTCTGTCATTGGGTTATTTTCTTTACTGTAAGATCGAGGCTCAATGTTAGCATTTTGCAGACCACTAGACAACTAATGACTGGCTTTTTGCAATTTCATTTGAGTTCTGTCCGCAATCTAGGCTTCATATTTTTTGAGAACGAGGCTCATCAAAAAGGCCAGTTTTTGACTGGAATGCTATGAGTGCGTATGTTAAAGCGATAGCGATAGTTGCAGCAAGTTCTGGCTTCGGCGATTGTAGTAAGCCTATCCTACAACCATACTGATCCTAATCCAAAAATAGGGTGATCATGGCACCCGAATTCGGAACAGAACTGGGGGCTTCTTTGTGAAGGAAACTGAGAAAGACAATGGAGGCGCAGATCATGCATAGACTAATCATCCTACCACTGGGACGATTCTACTCGTTCTAGTACCAAGATGATCCCCCCTCCTCGCAAACAAGACAATCTTGGTGTTTAAAAAATCTTGGAAATACATTTACCCAAAACTGATTCGAATAAAAGTCACAATTTTTTGTTTGATTATTTAAAGTTTATTATGATTTCAATTTTTGAATATCCTCCGTGAGGACATCGTAGGAAAAGTTCTTCGTAGTATTCCATATAAAGTCACTATATTTTTACATATTTTGTAAGTGACGCAAGTGTCTTTCATTGTCAAGTTCGTATGGATACAAAAATTAAGTAAAAACAAACATAATGTTAGTATTTAATTTTTGAACACAACACGTATTTAATTTATTTACTGTATCTTCACACAGTCTTAAAATACTGCATTAAATACATCTTACTGTTGCAGTTATTTGGAGTGCAAAATTTAAATTTAAAATTTAATTTTCTTTGATTCAGGGAATGAAAATGAAAGTGGAGTATAGAGAGATTGAAAACGACAACACACACACAGAGTGAAATGACGACATCGACGAACAAAGAGAGTACACATAACATTAAAATATCCACCCTCTAATTCAGTGTAACTCCTTATACTGTGTCTTTCTTGAGAGACATATATCACACACATGTCTTCCGAATATTTTATCTAATGAATTAAATATTTCTAGCAATTAGGGACCAGTCACTAAATATAACAAGGGAGTGGAGGAAATTGAGATGTCCTGAAATCTTTAGAAGCTTGCTCTGCAAAACTGTTTGCTTTAACTATCTTTCTCTAACTTTAACCAGCAAATTCCCTAATTAGATGCCCCTCCTCTAGCACTCTACGCTGAAAGTAGAATTTTTAGCATTCAATAAAAAAATCACTATTTTTAACTGTACATATTATTCATCACTTTGAATATCTTAAATAATTTATTAGAGCATTATTATTTATTTAAATAATTTAATTGCCACAGTATTCACAATTTTATAGTCTTCATTAAAGTATTTAACATTGTAAAAGATTGTTTTCTTTCTTACTGTGTAAATTACTGAACGGTTTTACTTCATTATCGTATGATACAAGTGCGTTTGTCCAAACTGTGATATGTAGAATAGGCCTTTGTCACCACGCACATGCACGAACTTCAACGTTGAAATGTCAACAACGCATGCGGCAATAAAGATATTGCACACCTAAGACCAACCTTTTCCTTATCATAATGATATCTATTTGTGTAGCTCGAAAACATTGTCATCTATCTGTGAATGTTTCAAAGTGCAAAATTCAAGTTCTCATTGCAACATTCACAATGTCAACAACTACAGAGCTAGAACTTCGCTTCATCTTGCGTGTGTGAATCTCTGCAATGACATACACGATGACAACAATTCCCAAATAAGTAAACCAAGTGATCCAAACAGCCTTTGATGCGAGGTTCAGGAAAAGGCCAAGCGAAATATTGATCAAAGCTAACAGCAAAGCGACTCTTCCAGTAAATTTATGTGATATCTCCCAAATTCGTCTCCACAACTTGGGCTTCTCTCCTTCTTTAGGCTCTGCAGGTCGACTGAAAACAAAATAAGCAAAGGTAAAGACTTTGCAGAAATTATGAAAATATGGTAAACTGATTTATTCAAACAAATGAGACGCGATGGCTGACAAAAGTTTCAGCAAAATTCGAACCAAAAACTAGCAAACGCTTTGTTATTAGGAGTATACAAAGGCCAACAGCTGTAAGATTAGTACTTTGCAAAATGCTCTGCTTTGTAGAAATGATATGTCAATAAACTGGAGGAATAACTTGGCAGAAATTACTTAGATAATTTGTCCTAAGGCAGAAAGTTAAATTGTGCACCTTATTTTCCTTGTAGAAGTTCTCGAATTATATGTTTGTACATAAATGAACAAGCTTGCATCTTTATTACTTAAAATGAATTTAAAAAATTGTCAAATATTGCCAAATAAATAAACACAAAAATTGTCAAATAAATATTTTTAAAATGTGATTTCCTTTTAGCCCGTGTATACTATTCAGAAGAAAGGAGGCAAATTTTGTAACAATGGTGAATTTGACATACAAATTTCAAAGAGATTAGCCATCGAAGACAAAAGTAACTCTCTCAAGCAGAAAATCAAAACATGGCATTGTTTGCTTTGATTTTTTGCTTGAGAGAATCCGCTTTGTTTCAATGAATAATCGCTTTGAAATTGGCGTGTCAATTTAATTATTGTTACAAAATTTCCTTCTGTTGTATAATTCAGAAAGATAATAATTTAGAAGTTCAGAAGTATAATAAGATCAATTCGTCAACAAGGCAAAAATTAACAAACAACATTTTGATCATTTTTTTTACATACAACTGTTTTTAAATCTGAAACATATCTAAAAAAAAATCTAAAAGGAAAGAAGAACTCACAATATGGCATTGAGAGGCTGATATAAGCCAGCCAGCATGATGTCAAGACCAATAGCTCCATGGACAAACGAGAAATGAGAACCCTTGTATGAAGCAATTCCGAGACTGAAGCCAATGATCGACAGAGCTAACCCAGTGACCTGTTGAAGAATATAAACTACGATATGATAATGGCAAAAAAACTGGCAATGGAGCAAAGAAATAACAAGAAAGAAAAACCTCATGCCCAGGGTTATTTCATATAATGCCCCTGGTGCCTGGCGGTTATGTATTTTCATTGGCTTACAAGAAACAATAAGCATGGAAATTAACATTCAGCTGAATCTCAAGAGATTTCAAATTCGAATATGAAAACGATTAGGCAGTGTAGAATTCTTTTGATGCGGCATTAATTTACGAGTTCGCATAAATTTCACAGGTAAGTACTAGGGGTATTTCTTCTAATTTTTTCAAAATTAAATAGCTCTGGGTACAAAGTTGAGGAAGGAAGTCTGAAACAGAAAAATACTGTTATTAAAAATAGAAAAAAATATGTAACACTTTTGTCACGATTTAGCAAATTTAAGTTTGCAAAAATTCAAAAATATGTATAATAATAAGATGGTAATATTAATTAAATTTTTCTCTACATATAAAATATTTACAAATATTTCAGCATACTTTTGTACAAAAGACTTTTGCATGACGATGCTAAATATATGCGAATAAAAATAATTATGGGAGCTGAACAGATAACAGTTCTTAATACCGACAGACTTACCGCTAAGATTTGATGAGCATTGTACCAAGCCTTTTTATCTTTAAAATATCTTGCAATAAAAGCACCAAGCTGTATCATCACACCCCATGAAAAAAACATGAATATTCCATGAAGCAAAATAAAGTCAATGCCTCTCCCTCCGCACTTGCCAGAAATTGGAGAATTTCTTGCTGAAAGAATATCACCCTTTAATATCCAAATATCATTCAGCATTCCACCACTTCTAAAATAAGAATGGAAAGTTATTGATAAGACAAATTGCTAAAATATTTAAAAAGAGACAACATCCGAAAATAGAGTAATATAAGCTCATGGACATCGTCATATGGTCCTCCTAAAAATAACAGTAGTCCTGGGTTATCAATAGATGATCCTGGGTATTGGATCCTGGCTTCTCTTACAAAAGCTATGGTCCGGGACTCTAGCTATTTCACTATGGATCCTCTTCGGATGGTCGTAAACTAAAGTCTCTTCTAATGGTCCTAAATCTTGGTTTTCCGTTATGCCAAAAAGATGATTAAGACACATAAACGTCTACCTTAATATGTCCACGTTTTGTTCCTCATCTCCTTCATAATCGACATATGTCGTCAGAACAGAGACTCGTTAAACTACGGTTTAGAAAACTAGCAAATTTCACTCATCCGCCTTTGAGAAATCAACCAGATTGCGATTGACCATAAAAAATGTTGATTTACATTTTTGTACTTATCCAGAGTTGCAATCAAAACCTACTGTGCATATTACACCCTAATTATGCGTTTTTGACATATAGCCAAGTAATTGCCTACTTGCTTTTAAAGACTAAATGTTAACAAAGATGCCTATGCCATTACCTCCTACATACCACAGACTTTAAAAACAGATTTGAAAGAATCGCAATGGTGGTCTATCAGGATAATTGGAGGTTGCCCTCCGTGCCCCCTTGATTGCGTCAATGAGTGTTCCCAGACAAAGAAAGAAGGTTTTGTGCTTCCGTTACTTATTGTTTCAAGTTTATGCTAAACTGTACCTTATAGGCCTTATGTAACATTGCACAAACCTTGATGAAGTACCTCCAAATATTGCAATGCCATCGTCTGTTGTGACCAACACATGTCCATAACGAGGCTCTGGAAAACCAAATGAAGGATCCTGTAAAGCAAAAATGGTTCCTATACATATTAATTTATGTGTTGCGCATTATTAAAGTGCTACGTTGATATAAACAAAATAAAATGGGAAAGATATATTCATTTTTAGAATGGTTATCTTATGGTTTTCTGGTTATCTGGCATGGAAATAACTGAAAAGACTACCTTGCCACTGATTGGCGATATTGCCTTAAATTGCTAATGTATATAACTTCTATTTAAATTGCTAATGAAAATCAGGTAGAAGTTTCAAACCTTTTTAGCCCAATGTTTCTTCAAACATTCTTAATCATAATAAAACATTTTTTGTAATGTTCTAATCAATGTCAGGTAGAAGTTTCAAATCGTTTTAGCCTACATGCTTCTTCAAACATTCTTAGTCATTATCAAACAATTTTTGTAATGTTCTAATCAAAGTCAGGTAGAAGTTTCAAACATTTTTTGCTTACTTCAGACATTTTAGTCAGCAGAAAACGTATGTTGTGATGTTTCAATCAAGGTCTAGTTGAAATTTCAATTTTTTTTTGCCCAATTGCTTTTCAAACAATTTCAGTCATAACCAAACGTTTTTTGTGATGTTGTGAGAAAGGTCGGGTAGAATTTGTTTTTCAAACAATTTTTTAATCGTAACCAAACTTTTGTTGTGAGCAACGTCTGCCAAAAAGCTAAATTGAATTTTTACTTTATTTAAGCATTTTTAACCAAAGCCAAAGATCAAATTAATCTCAGCGGTCTCAAGAGTCAAAAGTTTAAACTGCAAACTTACGGCAATAACACTTCTTCGATTCCATTCGTTATTTTTCGTATCAAAGGTTACAATTTCATCAACTGTGGCCTCTTGTCCCAACTAAAAATCAGAAATCAAAGTTGAAGATTAAAAAAATATAATTATTTATTTGAAGAATTTAGCACTTAGCTACATCTCAAAAGCAGAACACCTCAAACCTTAGATGCCTTGGAAAGATGAAAACACAAATTTTTATCTTGAATAAAGAAGAAAAGAAAAGCATCTTTAGAACCACGAAAAAATACCCGAAATTAACAGATTTGTACCCTACAATAAGTTCTTGCTTTTTTCTATATTTTTCAACATGCTCGTGAAAAAGATTAGAAGCGTAAAGTCCTGGTGTGGGAAAGGTTGGAAACTTTTTGCAGCTCTTTTTCAAATCCAGATATTCTTGAAAACAACTAAAAATAAAGAAAATAAAGACAACTAACTTCAATCATAATATTTCCAGTTTCCCTGCCACCAAATAAAACAGCAATGGCTGAAGTTGAAGTGCTATTTGGTAGAACTGCAATTGCAGAAAATTCTCTTCCATTCATACAACTTTCTAACGGGATCCATTTCTTGGAGTCTGCTTCGAATAGCCAAGAATCACGCGCTGGACACGGCCCGGCTGATTTTTCTGCACTTTAAAAGACAAAGAAAACAGGTTAACCTATTATAAATACCAATATTTACTTATATAACTGAATAACTCATTTGAACAAATAGGAGATGTTCAGAAAGATTGATCAATGGGAAACATATAAATAAGAGTGCCCAATATAAAAACATATATATACACAATATACATTATAATTCAAAAATATAATGACACCATATATTCTAGAAAATTGAACAATATTAGCCAGGATAAGACGAAATAGACGTTTCGGACATCAGTATGAAAAGTAATTAAAAAGAATTGTTTTTTAATATTTCGTTCGTAATATATAGTAATAATTCCTTGTAATTAAACCACCCTTATTCTCGAAAAGGCCATATACCAAGCATAAATAGGCTGTTTCCTACATAAAAAGAGTTTTCCAGGAAAAAATGGTTTTCCAGAAAAAAGTGAGCTTCTGTGAATTAAAAAGGACGTTTATTTGAAGAAAAACGGGAAATTTAAGAAAAATGAAAAAAAAAAAGGAAAACGGGAAATTTCCTTGAATAAAAAGGGGGTATGGATTCCGATAGGCATTGCCCCCAGGGCCCTGTCAATAGAAGCGTCATAGCATATAAGTTCCATCATCATTCACCACTTCTAGAAAAACCTTATGTCTCTTGGATAAGCAACATAGAACGTAACAATTTCAGAAGGGAAATTAATACATGAACAATTTCAGGAAGAGAATAAAAAAGTAGAAAATGAGTTCATTTGTGTTGAAGCTATGAAAGCAACACTGAAAAATCAGATAGAGTTTATACCAGTTAGATGGAAAAACTGGAGAAAAAAAAAGAAAAGCGACAAGCTAAAAGTAAAAATCAAAGCACCACACTTCTCACCTCATGCATCCACCGAAAATCAGCAATTTGTTTCCAGGCAACAAGGCACCAGAGAGAGAAAATCTTGCATGTGGCAAAACTGGACTGTACTGGTTAACATCATCATGCAGCTTGTCCCATTGTAAATTTTTCAAATCCAGTCTGTAGGTGTCTGATAACAAATTTGATTCACCATGCCCATGGGTTACGAATAAACTGCTGCTACTGAAGCCACCGGCGGCAAAATATCGCCCTTTAACGCCGCCACCAGTTGCGCTGATTTTACTCCATCTGGTCAAATTGTAATCAAAACTGTATACTTCGTTAGAAATCGTTGATTTTGTCCTTCCACGTCCAAATGCGACGATGAGGTTGTCTTGATTTTTTCCAAAGATTGCACCGTACTTTGCTCCGGGGTGATTAACGACAGTGCCATTGGTTTTCTCCCAATGTTTCCTCTCGAGTTCCAAAAGCCAAGTGTCTGCTAGGGGTTCATTATTGGCCGACATTCCACCAAATATAACAAGTCGCTTTCTGTAGGAATCAAAACCGACAGCACTGTAGCTTCGACCGACGGGTGATATTCCAGAAGGGTTCAATCTTTTCCATTGCAGAACAGTTCCAGCCGTCGCAAAATAAGCTGATGATCCAGCGAGGAAAAACGCAAGCAATAGCTCTGAAATTTTTGTGCAGCAATTTCCACTACTCATGTCGAGTGTATTTTTCTAAATTCAATTTTTATTTGAAAAAGCAACGGAATATACTCAGTGAGGTAAAACACAATGTAGGCAATATAAGGCGTCTCTCTTGGTCTATCTATTTTCTATCAACAAGTGAGGTGTGGATGGTTCGTAAAAAAAAATTGTTTGAAAAAACAAAGTCTTGACAAACACTAAAAAGATTTCACAGACCTCAATGTAACATGACCGGCATAAGCCTGCTTGCAAATTAATGTGTGTGCATCAGTGGCGGCTGGGGGTGGTATTAAAGGTATTAGTCTAATACCATTTTTTCCCCAGAAATAATGATCTCATTTTGCCATAGTTTGCAAAAAAGTTGCAATTTGTGTGAAGTTCAGTTATTGCATCATTCCA